>CANXYI010354854.1:0-14876 GCA_948208565.1 Hura crepitans | reverse complement strand
CTATTGGTTAATTATTTCATTTCAATTTGGATTTTCCAATTTGGGAATGTAATTTTTAATCTCTAGTTTGGTTTTTTCATCAATGGATAATCTTAGTTAAGGCTCAATTTTAAAAGTCCACTTTTAGTTTATGTTTATTCTATGGTTATCATTGATTCAAAATTTTAAGATAGGGATATTGATTATAAATGTGGCATGAATACAAATGAATAAATGTGGATATTTGTGATTTGTTAATAGGATGTAGGTAGGTGTATTATTTATACATACAATTTAACTAATGCCTTTAGCACATAATGTGGCACTCCCATTTTTGGTGTCCTCGGACATCAGAAGGAGAGGTATCACAAATAGACTAGCATATGTTATACTCTTTGCATGAGTCAAGTAGCTAATCTTATGAGTTATAGGCATAAAATGGTCCTTGGGGTTAACATGTGGATGCTTGTCTAGGGGATAAGTACATTAAGGACCAATATGGGATCATTTAAATGAATAAATGATCTATGTCAATGAATAAAGATCTCATCATATCAATTGTGTAAATATCCTTAGACCTGAGGTCACTAGCTATCTTAAATATTAAGTGTTATACTTCAACTCATTTGCTTTTACTTTTCCATGATGTATACCTAGCTAAGAGTACAGGTATAACATGAGGTATTTGAAGGTGGTTGAGTGATCAATAGGGGATTCACCACCCCATATCATTTAGAAGAGTTTATCTCATGGTTCTAGTTGACTATCTTTATTTAGGATTCTTTATAAAGTGAAATGTGAGTTAATTGGATTCACAAGGGGATTTTTGGAATGAAGATAACTATCATTAGAATAACATATTTAAGACTTGATTATACATACTTGATTAAGTATTAAGTTCACACAAGTCTATACTTAAACTTGGATGATGTATAGAATGATGAAATAAGTTTATTGCACGATAACTGAATATGGAAGGGTTAAGTCAAACCACTTGACTTTTCTGAAAATTAGGTAGTCATATGTATGTCTAGATACCTTTAATGACTTGTATAATAATGAATTTATTAATAGAAACTAATAATAATTTAATGGGATTAAATTATAGAGTCTTAGTTCAAGTAGGACTCTAATTTATTACTACACTACCAATATGCTTTAGAAGCCCATAAGGTCACACGCCTATGGGAGAAAATTAATGAAATATACATACCTAGGAGTTTTAGTATAATTTGTAATATTTAAAGGTAGTTAAATGATTAATAGAGGTTTTACCACCCCAAATCATTTAAGGGATTTTATTCTTATAGTTTTTGTTGACTATCTTTATTTAGGATTCTCTACATAGTGAAATGCAAGTGAATTAAATTCATAGGGGCATTTTAGGAATAAAGATAAATTTCATTAGAGCAACATATTTAGGGCTTAATTAGACATACTTAATTAACCATTGAGTAGATACAAGTCCATACTCAAACCTGAATGAGGTAAAGAATGGTGAAAGGATTTTATTACATAGTTACTAAATATGGACGAGTTAAGTCAAACTACTTGACTTTCTGACACTTGTGTATGTTAGTTGTATGCCCTAGTAGAGGTACCTTGATTGTGGCACTTGGATTGGACCTAGAAATAGGCCTCCAAAAGGCATGTTTCCAAATCTAATATGAGGATGAGAGCTCAAGTCTCCCCTATAAGGCAGTTTACTTAATGGTGAGTGTGAGTCGCCACTTAGGTGGTTAGTTCAAAAAGTAAACCAAATAGATTTTGAGTTTAAGAATTCTTTTTTGTTCATACCTACCACATAATACTGGGTTTCATCTCAATGGTTCTAATTTTTATCAAATTGCTCAAGCATGCAATTATTGAGATTAATATAAATACATTTGCATATCAAGAGAGATTAAAATTAAAAGCAAATAAAATGCACATTAGAATTATAAATATCCAACATACATGAAATTTGGTCTATTATTAAATCGAGAAAATTGATCCAAAATCATTTTATTTGGTAGATGGAACATTAGTTCCTAAAATCATTTCATTAAAAATATTTATTCTTTATTAAAATCATTTTTTAAGGGATTATGGAATTTTGGTTCCACAAACCATTTTATTAATAAAATTATTTTACTCTTATTTAAAATAAAATAATTTTTGGTTATTAGAATATTGGTTCCAAAATCTTTATGAACTAAAATTCATTTCATGAAATCCCTTTCTTACTTAAAACTTTTTATTTGTGGACTCTGGTTGTCAAATACATCCAAGTTAAAACATTTATTATTCAAAACACATTATTTTATCAAATTAAAATAATTTTGGGCATTTTGGGACTTTGGTCCCAAAACTCTTAATTTTATGCAATTAAGCTCTTATTGTTTACAAAAGATTTTTATTGTGAGTTTAATTTTTTAATTGGGTTGAAAATCATTTTAATCTGCTTATCACAACATGTATGGAATTATTCATGGAAATATCTAAGACAATTACAACTAAAAATCCTATTATAAATAAATATAAAAATGATAAAATAATTAATTATAGACTGTATACATTAAATATAAAATTAAACAAATCTAGTGGAATAAGAGAAAGTTCTTGCAAACCCTAAAAGCATATACGAACTAGGTTCACCTAAACTTAATGCCACCACAGAAACACACAAACAAAGAAAGGCATACACCTAACCATCATGAAATATAGGTTTGCATGACTTCAAAAGACAAAATATAGGTGCTATAAAAGGTCCGCATGGACAAAGATTCCTTGATAGGGAAGTAACCTTGCAAACTTATCTAGGTATATGGAAATATGAAAGAAAACAACTATCATCTATTTTTATAAACAACAAGTAAAAAATACAACGAGGAAGATGTATGTATGAAAACAAATAGAATCAATAACCATCAATAGTAAATAAATAAAATAGAAAAAAAAAATAAAAAGAACATAAAAATGCTTTCTCCTCTCTAATTGGGTGGACCTATCAAAATAAGCCTTATTAGATCCCATTTTCACTAAGGATCTAAAATCCAATATAAAAGAATACAAATAAAAGAAAAGAACTTAACACAAATGTCTAATGTAGGTCCATATGGACCAAAGAAAAGTAGTATATATAGTGATATACATTCGCATGGACCAAAATCCTCACAAAAGGAGATCCACACTATATTGCTTGAAAAATCCTAGTGTTACAAATAGTACTTCCCGAGATGTAAATAGTATTTTCCTTGGTCGAGAGCACTAATCTTACTAAATGAAAGTATTAATCAGAAAATAATTTTGGGTGAAATTTGAAGTCAAAATGAAGTTATTTAAGTGGTTAAAAACAACAATTAAGTTTTACAATAGTGTCACGTGAATAGTGACCTAGTTTTAACTAAACCATAAAAATATTCAAAAGTTGCTTAGAAAATTCCAAGATTGGTATATCTTGATACTCAAATATTTTAAATAGTCCATTAGCACTGGAATTGGAACTTTTAGAGATCAAAAAGTATTTTTAATAAAATAAAAAAAAGTAAAATAATGGCATTTTATTCATTTTTCAAGTTTCAATTTTTAGAGGGTTATGGGCAATAATTATGTGATATAAAGGGAATTAAATTGAGGATAATTAAGATGGAATGTAGTGGAAATAAGAGAGGAAAAATACGAGAGCTAGAGATAAAATTTTGCCTAACATATAAAGGGTCAAAATTCATTAAATTGGTCAAATGTGGAATAGTGTCCTCTCCTACTCTTTCACCCCTTATTGCCAACACCACCCTCCCTCTATGGAAGCCAATGATTTCTTCCTTCTTCACTCAAAATCTCCTTAATCTCCCTCACCTAATGCAAACCTTCAAGCCTTCATGACCTCTAAAAGCTTTTAGAAATGGAATATTACAAAAAAAAATTAAAGGATTTACTCGATTTTGGGTCTCGATAAATAGTAACCATTTTTAGTTTAGGTAAGTTTTTCTAAGTTTTAATATTTTTCCCATATTCTATAGGTGCCCAAGAGTTCATTTATGTGGTCAGTTTTAATTTTTGAAGCTTATTTGATTTATTATGATTTTTACAAAAATGAATCTATAATTGGTAGTTAACTCGAGTAACAATCAAAAAGATAAAGGAAAGAAGAAGGTATGAGCAGGCTCAAAATTATCTTTTGGACTCATTATAAGTGTAATTTCAGAAATTTAATGTGTGTGTGTTTATGCATTTTTATATGTATGTATTGAATATGGAAATGAGGCATTTTAGCATTTATGAGTGATTATGTTTGTTAATAGTGTTAAGGGTGATATTTATGATAGAAATAAATGCATGAATGATGTTGAATTAATTGTAATAATATGGTGGTACCTACGGCTAAAAATGCCTATGATAAGCTTGTGCATTTATATGTTGATAAAATGCATATATGTTAGCTTTTAACATAATTAAGGTGATTTTTGTTAAAATACACATGATGTGTGATGATATAAAGCATGAATGCATATGGAAGTATTGGGATGAAGTATGGTCAAATGGTTTAGGGTCTTGGAATGCATGTTATATGTTAATAATGGTCATGTATTGGCATAATGCACTTAAATTCTCATGTAGGAACATTATGCATTGTGTTGGTGCTTTAACCTTGAGAAATAAATATAATTGCATGTGTATATGTAGTATGACTGAGTGGCCTATAATATTGGTGTATATGTGTGTTTATATATTATATGTGCAAATGAAGGTATTAATTCCATTATACACATGGTAGAGATTATGTGACATAAATTGGGTAAATATGCTCATTTGTGACTTTACGAGTTTTTAAGTGGTATTACGACATAATTAAGTGTCATACACTTGTTTTATATGGGAAATGGTATAATATTATGGTTATGTATATTGGAATGTGGTTATGGCATAATGTATTGCTTCTTGATGAAAAGTGTCCCTAAATTGGCTAGTTAACAATTTAGATTGGATAGGTTGATCGATCAACTAAGGGTTTAGCAACTGCTAGGACACTTTAGTGTCTTTTAATAATCTTTAAGTCTAGATAATAACCTTTAGGTCTAGATAATGACCATTGGGTTCAGATAATGACCATTAGGTCCAGTAATGACCATTGGGTCCAGTTTAGGGTCTTTATGGTTCTAATAGCCTAGGTGGCTCGGTATCCCCGTCATTCAGTATAGTTAAGTGTTTCCTTAAGTTTGGGTAATTAAACTATATGAATGAAGTAATTTCTTATCTAACATGATATTTGATCTTGATTTATGTTTTATAAAGGTTATGAATAATAAATGCTTATGTATGAAACTATGTTTTGCTTATATGCTTAATTATTTACTTTATTTTTTGAGCATGGATGCATATGAGTATATGTATAAACTATCATTTCATATGTATGCTTAATTATGTATAAGCATCTTAAATTTCTTTAGTTACACCACTCAGCAAATTTGCTTAGTGCATTATTTCATTTGCGATACATAGGTTGAAAGAACCAATTAGAGTTAAAGCCTTGTATTTGTTACATATCAAGAGCAAGCTACTTTTTAGGTATTTTGTTGATTTGTGCATATTATTATTGTGATGTAATTAGTTTAATGGCACTTGTATGTAACATGAGAGGAATTGGGCCTAATTTGGGATATTATTATTTTTTAACTACTTAAACAAAATTTAAAGCTGTATTTCTATATTTATACGCAAATGTTCTTCTAATATGGTGATGTTGTGATGTTAAGTTGATGTTGGATGATCAGAAGGACCAGATTGGGTTGAGAATGTCATGGATGAATTATAGAAGTGCTGTTTTCATATGCAAGTTACTATTCATTTTATGATAGCGTCTCAATATAGCTGTTATGCTATCGAATTTTTGATATGAAGATTCCCAAAATAAATGTAACATGTCAAAATAGATTTTTATTTATTGAGAATTGAATTTTTACGGCATAAATTTTAAAGCAACATGATTTGAAAAAGATTTTAAATTATTCGGATTTTTAAGAAAAGGGAACTAAGTTAAGTAAGTTTGGTAACACGTTTGTGTGCATATTCCTTATTTGAGTTTGACAATTAGATTGGGTAAGCAGTGTCATACGCATAGACTTCTTATTAGATAGACAGTAGAAAATAGTTATTGAAATGAAACAAAAAGGCAAAAAGGGTGGAGGTTTCTTCTTTCTAATGGTGTAGACCTATCAAAATGGGTTTTTTAACACTTTATTTTCATTGAGGGTCATAGACCTTAAAAAAAATAAAGAAGAAAGCTTAAAAAAAGAGTAAAACACAAATAATAAAAAGAAAAATAAAAAAAAAAGTGGAGATGAAATAAATAGATGAAAGCCCCTTATAAGGGTTTCCCCAAGTATTCACCCAAAATGAAGGATTTCTTCAAGGTTTGGCCACTTCAAAGTTAAGCACAAAGTAGATTTCTTTAAGCTTTTTTAAGGATTATTAATAGAGGATAGGGTTCTTTATAGAGGGTTTCTAGTAAGGGTAAGGAAAAAGATCATAAAAGAATGCCAAATATAAAAATGTGTTTTTTTCATGTTCTAAAAGTCATAAAAAAAACTTCATTTTTCTCTCAAAAAGTAGCCTTTTATAGATTTTCATTAGAAATGGTTTGTGGTCTCCACAGAGAATATTGCTTCAGCCATCTAGAAAGTGGTCTTCGGGAAACTTATGAATTCTCTAAGTATGTGTAGACTTAATACATAAAGGTCTGCACGAACTTATATCTTCATGAGAGGAAGTCTACAAGATATAAATAACCTCTGTGTTGACAAGGTCTGTACGGACTTGAATCCTTATGAAAGAAGGTTCATATAGACATCATGGGATGTCTATTAGGCATTTTCCTTAGGCCTTTTTAAAGGTGGTTTTTTGTTCTATTTTCAAGGTATTTTGCTTAATTTGCAATCATACCTTTACATCTATTGAGAAATATATGGCATTTATGAGTTTCATTATTGGAAACCCTCTAAACTAGAAAGTGTCTTAGACTTCTATGTCTACACCTAAAGTAATATGTAATATGGATATTTTATGTACATTGAAAATTTATTAATAACGGCATTCTTTATTACATAGTGCTTTATGTAAATTCATTTGTTTGATAATTATCTTAAACTTTATAATAAAGTCCCTAGCATAAAATCACAGTGAAAAGGAAATCATGAAGAGTTTATGATGTGAGATTCGTATTGCATGCAAATATGATAATACCTAAATTATCCTTAGTCACAGTATTACAAGATAGGACATTGTTAATATGAATAGACTAGCACATGTTATACTTTTTAACTTGTTTAAGCAGTAGTTTCTTAAGTTGTAAGCATATGATGCTTAAGGTTAACATGTGGATGCTTGTCTAAGAAACAAGTTCATTAAAGACCTAACATGAGATCCTCACTTGAGTACATAATCTATGTTAGTGAAAGTATCTTATCATATCAATGATGCAAGTATCCTTGGACTTGAGATAACCAAAGTTATCTTAAGTGTCAATGTTACACTTTAACTCTAGTGCTTTTACTTTGCTAAGAAATATGCATAGCCAGGAGATTGGGTATAGCATAAGATACTTAAAGGTAGTTAAGTGGTTAATAAAGGATTTAGCACCCTAGATTATATTGGGGAGTTTATCCCACAGTTTTAGTATAAATCTTTATTTAGAAATCTTTAGCCAAAGTAAGATGCAAGTGTGAATGAGATTCATAAGTGCATTTTGAGAATAAAGTTATGAATATTAGATTTAACATATTCAAGGCTTAATTAAGCATAATTAATTAAGCATTGAGTTGACATAAGTCCATACTCAAACTTAAACGAGATAAAGTATGGTGAAATAAGTAATTGCAAGGTACCTTAATATGGAAGTGTAAAATGGTCAAACCATTGGCCTTCTAACACTTAGGTAGTGATGATGAATGGCTAGATGGCTCTCTTAACTTATACTTAAGTGAATTTATTAATTGAGAATTAATAATGATTTTAAGGAGTTGAAATAATAGAATCTAAGTTCTACTTGGATTCCGATTCACTTATCTACTGCTAATATATTTCAGAAGCCCAAAAGGTCACACACATATAGAATTTGAGTTCAAGGTAAAATGCATGATATTTAATGACATGAGATTTCATTAAGGTTAAAGAAATAAAAAGAAAATGCTAATTAGGCTTGGAGCCTAAAGAGCAAAAAAGCATAACAGAAAAGGTTTATACAAATAAAACGGAAAAGGCTTATGTGCATAAAATAGAAAAAGGTCCATTAAAGTGAGTTTAATTAGGACCAATTATGTCAGCCTTTTAAAAGTTAAAAGGACTACTATTATGACCTAGGGTTGAATGAAAAAAGTGGGTATAAAAATCTTTTTAAGAGTTCAACCAACATAAGTGGGTTATAATACACTTTTCTACTTCATCTTTTTATCTCTAAACACTAACCGCCTCTTTTACTAGCCTCTAAGGAGCTAACTTCCATTGTTGCTCTTAGAGAGTTCTTAGACTTATCTTCTTGTGTGAATTATCTTAAAAGTGCTCCTAGAGTGGAACACTATGGTTTGCTATAACTTAGTGTGAAGAAAAGTTAAGAAAAGGGCATCGACTAGAACAAAATGATAAAATCTTTAAAATCGATTAAGGTACTTCTTTTTATTTTCTATTTTTTGACCTTCCATCCCATTTTAGAGATCGAGACCATTTAATTTTTTACTATGCATGAGGTCTTAAAATCTCATAGGGTAGTCATAAAGTATGCCTAGATGCCTTTAATGGCTTGTATAATAGTGAATTTATTAATGGAAATTAATAATGATTTAATAGGATTAAATTACAAAGTCATAATTGAAGTAGGACTTTAATTCACTACTATATTACCAATGTGCTTCAAAATCCTGTAGAGTCACACACCTATAAAAGCAAATGAGTGAGATAGAAAGATCAAATGTTTAATGATATTAGATGCCATTAAATAAGATGAAATAAAGGGAGAAGGGTTATTAATCTTAAAGCCTAAGAAGAAAGCTTAAAATATTAATAATGCTGAAGTAAGTGATTTAAGTGACTAGGCCTCAGTTGGTCATTTTAATTAATTAATTAAAAGCCCATATTTATTTAGCCTTTTAAGGAGTTTAAAAGCTATAAAATTGGAGTTAGATAAGGATTAAAAGGGAGTATAAATACCCCCTTATAAGAGGCTAAAATTTCTAAATCCAAACATCTTGAGAATTCGACTCTTTCTATCCCAAATTTCTTCTTGAATTTTATTTCTTACTAGCACCTAGAAATAAAAAACCACATATGTGCCTCTCTTTAAGTTCTCTTGATTTTTCTATTGGTGTGGATAGCTAAGAGGTATTTCATAGTAGATCACTATGATTTGTGACAACCCGATAAGGTGAAAAGTTGCAAATAGGAATCACATAAAAAATTATTGATAAGTTCTTGATCTTTGATTTCTATAAATTTTTGTTTTCAATTTTTCAATATTCCAATATTCAAACCCATGTTAAAGTTCTATAGATATTTTATTTCCACTGTACATGAGTTAATAGAAACCAACAATGGTTTCAGAGCCACGTTCTATCAAGAGATTGAAAGCTTTTGTAGTTTGTTGGCATCCCACGATAAAACTTTCTAATTTTGTTTTGAATTTTTTGTATACCTTTTCTAGTTTATCCTTTTTGTATTGATTTGATATGGATTAAAATTTATTATAAATAGAAATTATTTCTTGTTTTGTGAATTTTTGTGATTTAATATGCTTGGAAAATCGAAATTGTGCAAAAATTCCTACACTAGTCAATTTTTGTAGTGTTGTTTGGTTCAATTGATTTTTTAATTAATTGAAGCCCAAATTCACATTTTCTAGTTCTTAATGACCTAAATTTTAATTTTGAATTTGGTAAATAAAATTGAATTTTATTTGATAATTAAAAGAATTAATTGAACATGAAATTCATGTTTTGACAGTTCCTATCAATTTTTCTTGGAAATTTTGGTTTAGCTGATTTTTTAATTTTTTCAGCCCCAAATTATTTTGTCTAGATTTATAAGGGATTGGAATTTAATTTTATAGCTGGTTAATAAAATTGGATTTTATATGATAAATAAAAGAATTAATTGAACATATTTTTGGTTGTTTGACAACTTTTAAACTCGATTCAGGTTTTATTGTCAATTAATTTTGATCTTGTTTCCTTCAATTTTAGACCTATTTATTCATGATTATTGGATAATTATAAAGCTAATTTTAAGGTATTGAATGCCCAAAACTAATTGCATATGAACTAGGTCCATAATTTTATAACACTTGTATGAACATGTATTGTATTCGCTATAGATAATGATCAATAAATTATTTTTGACTTGATCAACTAAGCTGATTAATATTGCTGGTCATTATATGTGATTTTATGTATTCATGCATGTTGGAATTGGTCCAAAATAATTTGGAACAATTATTTTAAAAAACAATGTAAATTGGTTTATCGATAAATGCTAAATATTGAATTTTTAGCATTAAGGTGTTCAAAAAATTCAAATTAAAAATTTTAAGATTTTTGTCGGAATTAATTATTAGAATTGATGTAAATTTTATTAATTAATCAGATTAAATAATTAAATTTATAAATTAAATATTGGTTGGATCAATAATTGGAAGGAAATAAAAATTTTCAAGCATGTCCAAAAATCCCAAATAATTTTCATTTGGATTGAAAATTTTTCCTTTTTGAAAATAGTTTCTAAATTGAAAATGATATATAAATGTTAAATTAAGTAATATTAATTAGAATAATATAATTAATTGCTATATTTAAAATTTCACAAAACAAAGTATGCATGGCAAGTCAATTTAGCAAAGAGTTGTAAAATTAGACAAAATTCAAATATGGGATGTAAAAATTGTAAATTAATTACATGCATTAGAATTGCATTTATGGCTTTATGTTTTGGCATGGTGACTTGTTATTGACTAAAATGACCAATTAGATTGTTCATTTACATAGATTTTTATTTTGATAAACTGTGTGTCTTTACCTTTTCTTTATTTCTCTATTGTATTTCTCTTTTCATCTAACTTCTTTTAAATGTAACTTGACATTTTCTATAACATTCAAAAAATCATGGGATTTTGTAAACAATATTTCATAGGATCTAAATAGTATTTTTTTAGGTCCAAAAAACTTTTACTAGGATAAACAATAAGTTACTCTTATAAAATAATTATGGATAATAGTAGAGGTGAAAATGAAGTTATAAAAAGTAACGGAAATTGAAAAAAAAAATTGACAAAATAATATTAAAAAAGCTGAAATATTAATTTTGTGTTTTTGCTTGATTTGACTTGGGAATTTCATGATTTGATATCCAAATATTCTAAAGGGAATTATGGAACAAAAATTGAAATTTTTAGAGGTCAGGAATAATATATAAAATTCAAATAATGGAATTAAAGGGAGAAAAACAAGGATGTAAATGAAATAAATAAAAAAAAAAGAATTTTGGGTATTTTTCCCAAAAGATCTTTTAGACATCAACGTATGGCAGTCACCAAAAATATAAAAAAAAAAGAAAAATCTTTAGGAGAAAGTTTACTTATTCTTTTTAGGTTCAAGCAGAAAGGGAACGAACCAAGCCAAAAGCTCAAGATTTTCTCTTTACTTTCTTAGATGTTTGAGAGTAAATCTTTATTAGACTTTAGGAGAATTAAGAGGAAGCTCAAAGGGATGTATCTCAAGTTCAAGAATTGAAGGAAACTCAGCATAAACAAAAATTTAAGAAAAAAGAGTTCATTATAGAAATGGATTGAAGGAAGACAGAATAGGATAAAAAAAATGCTACGAAAATAAGAATTTTGGCTAAAGTTATTTTAGTCATCAACAACAATTAGGAGCAGCGATTTAAAGAGAAAGAACCAAAGAGGATTTCTAATTTGGTTTTGCTATTAAAGAAAGGGAATTTGAGGAGTAAATCATTTAGATCCACCCTTAGATTTTGGTATACAACAAAAATAAGTGAGAGAAAAATCAAATTTATGTTTTGATTGTGGAAAAGAATGAAAGAAAATTTTAACTCATTTCCTGTGTCAAAATCTTTCAACTGCTAAAATGTGTAGTGAATTACTAGCCTACTACTTTGTTCTATTTCTACATTTTTAGTACATCTTATCCTCCTTCTCAGTAATAAGTAGACAACACATGAAATAAAAAGTTAAAAGCAGAAGAACCAAGCAAGTTGGGGTTCGATCTTAAGGTGTTAGAGTGAGACATAAAAGCTCTCTATGGAATCGATAGTTCTCTATATGCCAAACAAGTTTTTGGTGATATGAAGAAGCAAAAACAAACTTGGATGGTAGAATTAGTGGTTGAGGAAACTCATCATAAAGCATTTCAAGCTTAACTTGATGTTAATAGGTAGTTGAAATAATAGCTACAGAATAGAGAAAGCTAATGCAACAACAAACATAGGCTAAGGCTTAGATACTACTACGACGAATGTTTAGTTATAAGCAAATTTAGGAGGCATTCCAATAGGCTAAATTGGTCTTGGCAAAGATATGTGTGATGATCTAAAAGGTTGAAGGCCATGTTTGTACTTTAATTCTATTTTGAATGAGAGACTTATTTCAAAGGGAATGGGCTGAATAAATAAAGATAAACTAAAGGTAGTTAAAGGATGAAATTTCTATTTAGAGAAGTAGCGGCTACAAGTATAAAGCTGTTGCAAAGGTGGAGTAGCAGTAATTAGTTTTGGCTATTCACTTGAGAGAAAAGATGGGTGAGTGATAATAGGGCATAAAAATAATTTTTGGTTGCCTACATAGCTAGGTAAATAAGCGTACAAGATAGAGGTGTGATGAGCAAATTCCATTAGGAAGAGAGGCATGTGTTAGCTATAAATTTACAGTAGAGGTGAGTTACCGATTTGATAATAGATGTACATGGGGGTTTATAATACAGCAAAGGCTCCTACAATAGAGATGAATTCTATAGCAAATCTGGGTTCATCGATAAGGGAATTTGAGCTTGCATGTTATTAAGATAAAAGATTAGTAAAGAGGTGATGACGTTGTTTCATATTCTGGAGGTTAGCAAAGGGAGAGAACTACTACTTTATGCAATAGACAAAGGAATTACTCAAAGGTCAATAGCATTTCCAATTTGAAATCAACATTTGTTATTTCAAAAAATAAAGGATATTTAGTGGCGGTTGATTTTGGCCTGAGAAATATGGGATGTGTGGAATAGAAAGGGGTTAAAGCTGTAACACCCCCACCTAAAATCCAAAGAAATACAATAGGTGGTGCAACTTCCTACTAGGTCGCCCATCCTAAAATTTCTCCAGCCCATATTCTTTAATGCTTATTGACTTATTTGTTTAAGGTCAAATCTTGGCCAAATCTTTAGTCTAACCTTTGGGCATTATCATTTAGGTTATATCAGATATAAAAATCCATTTTACAGGCATAAATAAATTCTCTAAAAATTCAAGCAACACAACAGCAACCTAGGTGACTTTTCTAAAATTTAAACTTGTGAAAACACCCTTTCAATATCATTCAGATACCTATGTCACCCTCTGGACCCTTCTGGTCCTCCAATATCATAAATCATATCATCATAAATATCATAATCATTAGACAAGGCCTCAGGCCCACAATCATCAAAACTCAAAAAATAAAACCATTCAGAGGCTGGACGGCTATCTTCTGTTACCTATGCACTAGAACGCTAATACACTGAGTATAAAACTCAGTGGTGAATTTGATATAATAAAACCATGTCAATGCAAGCATATATACATACCACACATTCCACGAGTGCAAAATGCATCACACAATGTCCATGTTATAAAAATAATATTAATTTATTCACTAATCTCATTATTATATTAATCAGTCCGATGCCACTATTTAATTTATCACAATTCTTATTATTACTATTTGTCATTATTCATTATTTAATTTATTACATAGGCTCAACTGGTTAGACTACACTTACAGACACTAGATAAAAAAGGGAAATAAATATTGTGCAGTAGCCAACATTTTAGACCTCGGTCTCTGCATCAACCTCGTGCAGCGGCTTAACTAGTGAACCTCAGTTGCTGCACCAACATATTATGATAGTAGGGACCTAGAACTTCCTAGTACCAGACAAATAAAAATATCATCAATCCATCTATGCAATGGCCCAGCTTATAGACCTCAGTAGCTGCACCCACCTAGTCTGATAATAGGGATTTGCCCATACTAGACAAAAATATTAATATCATATTATGTAGTGGCTCAGCTGATTAACCTTAATCACTGCACCAACCTAGTGCAGTGGCCTAATTATTAGGACCTCAGTGGCTGCACCCGCCTATATCATCATATTGGTAAAAGCCCAGAAGACTAGTACCTCTAGCAGTTGCAAAACCCTAGTTAACCAATCAACCCATCCAGTAGGTGTCTAACTAATGGGCTAACTATCTGTTAATTATATTTATTCCATTACAGATCATTTATGTAATTTATTTCTAGGTGATTGGTACACCGTTATGAATTATTTTCTTCAGTTTATTTTTAGCCGGACAATTATGGATCACTTTTTATACCGGATAGTTATAGGTCCTTTTATGTCTATTTCATGCCATTATCATAAGTCATTTTTCATGTCCATGTCATGTCCCTATTACAAGTCATTTTTACATATTCATTTTCGTTACACAGTTACGGGTCTATTTATTTTTTTAGGGACACAATTATAAGTCAATTTCCATTTTCTTTAGGCATTTTCTCATGCCATTTTAAGCCATATTAACATGCCATTCTAAGCCACATATACTTTCATGCTTAACATGATACGCCATACTCACACATCATATACCATACTTGCTAACCATGGCACACCTCT
>CANXYI010354839.1:0-12352 GCA_948208565.1 Hura crepitans | reverse complement strand
ATGGATATGTGATGTTTATAAGTAAACATAACCTGCTAATGTAAATAAAGTAATTCTATATGCTTTTCTTGTGAATGTATGTTCAATTGTGATGTGTGATGTTGATGTAAGCTTGAGGCTGTATATGTATATGCATGCTTTATATGTGGCTTGAGGCCTAAGTTTGATATGTGATTAAGTTGTTGTTAGGCTGAGAATGGGGGACCAAATGGGTTTAGGAGTTGTGAAATATTTATAAAAGTGTTAAAAAGGCTTTTAAAAATTTTTTATAGAACCCGAATAGCTGTTACACTGTCAAAATTTGTAATTTTTTGAAAATGATGTGTAATTATCTAAAAGTGGCATTTTTGTATTACTATACCTTGATATGATATAATACATATGAAAAGTGAATTTGGTAACAAAGTAAGTTTAACTGATATAAGTAATGGAAGTGATAGGAATGGTTCTAGTGACTTAGGACTGCATCCATCACCTATGAGGTCTCTTAAAGGATCTAGTAGGGGGTGTCACAGATAGCCTTCGGGTCATATTTCATGTTGGTTAATGAACCTATGCTATGTTGAGCCGATGGGCCTATGTTATGCTCATTCTTTAGACTTATATTAGTAGATGAGCCCTCAAGTTTATAGAGGTTATACTGGTCGTCTGTTATTGCTATCCATAAGATTTTATTTTCTTTGACATGGGCAATACTAAAATAATTAAATTAAAATCTAATTAAAGGAATTTGAGAATCCATAAATAAATTTTCATATGCATTATGTTGATATACAATTTAGCATACATGGAACATTTTATGTGATCACACACACTAATGTACACAAGTTACATAAAAACAATGAACATAAATCACTTGTATGCTTTTATGTACATAAAGATGTATACCTATGGGCATGAGAATATATCAACAAGTTACTTTAATTAATGACCAAGCTATTAATTTATGCATTATGTGTTTTTGTGATGCTTAGGTTTAAAATAATCTAGATTCGAGTCAAAGCCTCAGTAGCTACTATAGACAACAAAATAGTACTTTTAGTGTTCTTATTACTTTGTACATATTGTTATGTCATGTTATGATGTTAAGATACTCATATGTAGCTAATGTGGGATTACGCTTAATCTAATTTTGTATATGGTTTTGTAATCCCTAAATAGGTTTAAAATCTCCTTTTTTTAATACGCGAATGTTGTATTTCTCTCTACTATGTTGTTTTATTGAGATTTGAGATAATGGACATTTTAAAGTGGTTAGAGGATCACATGAGTTAGGTTTTGAGTGTTGATGATTAGAGAAGTGTTGTTTTCATGTATAGTTTACTAATCAATTTGGTATAGTATGCTCGTACAACCATTTTCCTACCAAATTTATGACACAAGTATTCCCAAAATGGTTTTGAAATGTTGAAAAAGATTTTTATTTATTCAACTAAATAATTTTAAGATTTAAATTTTCAAATTAAATATAGGTTAAAAAAGTTTTAATTAATTTGGGTTTTTTAATTGATAGTAAAAGGTTATGTAACTTCTGACAGCACATTTGTCTGTGTACTCCTCATTCCCATCTGGCATTTAGATTAAGCGGGTGTAACATTAAGTGGTATTATAGTTCCAGTTTAGGCATTCCTTAGCATTTAAGGGTTACACATGAGAATCTTAGGTCTTAGGACATGCATCATACAATAGTATGTTATCGAGGCTTAAAATATGTTTTTTAACCTATAAACTATGAGAAGTTTGAATATGCCTCCTTGTAAAGAAGAGGTTAAGAGCCATGCTCCAACAACTATTGGGTAAAGGGCTGCCAAGGCCATATCTATTTCTAGGAGTGATGCTAGGCAAACAACTTTTACAGCATAAGTGCCACTGATTTTCTTATAAGAGCTGCTATAGTTTTTAAGAAAGGCTATAATGGTAGCACTAGCACCACCTCAACTAGCTTAGCAACCACCAGCATGTTAAGCTCTCTAAAAGACATATCTAGACAAGTTAAAAAAGATAGGAATTGAGGATTTTAAGGGTAAAAGTGTCATGGATGCAAGAAGAGCAGAATATTGATTAGATTCGACAACCCATCTTATACAATAGTTGGGATATATCCCTAAGAAGAACGTTATCTATACAACTTCTCTCTTACAATATGATGCCTGCAAGTGGTAGGATGCTTTGACCAAGCACAAGAATAAGGCTAATTTGACTTAGGACTTCTTCTTAGAAGAATTTTAAGCGTAGTATATCATCGAGCACTATCTTTAAGCAAAGAAATAAGAGTTTATGTGTTTGAACCAAAGTTAAAGGTCCATACTAGAGTATGAGAAGGACTTTACCATGTCGAGTAGGTATGCTAAAGACATGGTACAAACAGAAGCTAATAAGTGCAAGAGATTAGATAAGGGATTAAATATGGAGCTTAAGATGTGCATAGCTCTTATATGCATCATAGATTTCTCTGTATTAATCTCAGTCTCTTATATTCTAGAGGAGGCATAAAGGGAGAGATAAGAGCTTTATCAGAAAAAGAGATCTCATGGCTAAGGTTTAGCCAATGTAGTATAGTTTTTAGAAAAAAGGTAAAAGGGAGGTCAGTCTTATGCATAGTAGTAGCCTCTAAAATAGAGTCAATAACACAGAGTAGGATAAGGAGTCCAAAGTAAAGGAAAATAGAAATCACAGGTTTCTAGTGCTTTAATCCTTATAACTAGGAACAATCCTACCTCAGTGCTAGACATGCCACAAGAAGCATAAATATGAGTGTCAAAAGAGCAAGCTAAGAGTATGCCTTAGGTGTGGTTCACTAAATCACTTCCTCAGAGATCGTCTTAAGAGATTTACTACTAGACAAAGACCTATTCCAATTTCCATTTGAGGTCAGAGAGAAGACTGAAGGGATAAAGGACAAAGGATAGAGTGAGCATAAAGGGCTAGATCAAAGGGTAAAGTTGAGTGAAGAGCACTAGCTAGATAGTATGCCATTACAGCTAAAGAAGAAGATAGACTTTTCGAACATTATTATTGGTACATTCCTTTTCTTCAACTCTCTTGCTTTAGCTTTGATAGATTCGGGATTTACACACTTTTTTATATGCACAACATGGGCATAAGACTAGGGATTAGCTTTAAAAATTTTTGACATAGAGATTATGATTAGGAACAATATAGGCTAACATGTCACAGTAAATAAGATTTGTAAGGGTGTCCCTTGATAGTACAAGGATAAGAGTTTCTAGCTAATCTTATTAAGTTACCTTATAATGAGTTTAACTTGATACTGGGTATGGATTAGATATCTAAGTACCAAGCAGTTATGGATTATGGACAGAAGAGGATATCTCTCAAGGTTGATAATGGGATAGATATTATAGAGGTTGGTGAGAGGATAAATTTTTTGTCTAATATTTTATTAGTTGTTATAGCTAGATGGATGTTGAGAAAAGGTTGTTAGGCTTTCTTGCCATATGTGTATGATACTAGTACGGGAGAACGAAATGCTACTTTTATACTAGTGGTCTCAGAGTATATAGATTTTTTTCCTAAAGAGTTACCCAGTTTACCACCTAAATTGGAACTCGAGTTCAATATTAAAGTTTTACCTAGCATTGCACTAGTATCAATAGCTCCATAAAGAATGTCTCTTGTAGAGTTAAAGGAGCTGTAAATTCAGTTGTAAGAGATACTTGATAAATGTATCATAAGACTGAGTGTATCACCTTAAGGAGTATTAATTTTTTTATTAAGAAGAAATATGGTTCTCTTCAGTTATGTGTGGATTATCGATAGTTGAATAAAGTGACAATCAAGATCATGTATCCTTTACCAAGGATTAATGATTTATTTAATCAAATTAGAAGAGCTAGAGTGTTTTCTAAGATTAATATGAGATTTAATTATTATCAGTTAAGGGTTAAAGAGGCGGATGTGGCTAAATTTTCTTTTAGAGCACGTTATGGTCATTATAAATTTTAGATAATACCATTTGGGCTTACCAATTCTCCTACAGCTTTTATAATCTTGATAAATCATGTCTTCCAACCTTTCTTAGATCAGTTTATGGTAGTCTTCACCGATGACATTTTAGTTTACTCAAAGAGTAAAAAAGAGCATGAGCAGCACTTAAAAACCATTTTTCACATGTCAAGTGAAAAGAAGCTTTATGCCAAACTTAGCAAATTTGAGTTTTGGCTAAGTGAGGTGTCTTTCCTAGGACACATAGGACATACAAAAGGTATTCTCATTGATCTTAACAAGATACAAGTTGTTATGGAGTGGAAGCCACCTAGGATCATAATAGAGATTAGAAGTTTCCTAGGTTTGACAAGTTACTATAGATTATTTGTTAAAGGGTTTTCCTTTATTATAACAACTATGACTTGCCTATTAAGGAAATATGTCATGTTTGTCTAGGATGATTGATGTTAAGAGATTTTTGATAAGTTGAAGGTGATGTTGATAGAAGCTCCTATCCTTATACAGTTGCTTTTTGGGAATGATTTCACTATCTATAATGATGCATCTCATAATGGGTTTGGGTATGTTCTTATGCCAGAAGGCAAGGTTGTTATATAAGCTTTCAGAAAGCTAAAGCTGGATAAGAAGAACTACCGTACTCATAATCTAGATTTTATAGTAATTATCTTTATACTAAAGATTTAGGACACAGTCTCTACAAAGAAATGTGTTATGTTTATATGGACAATAAGAGTTTAAAGTATCTTCCTACATAAAAGGAGCTAAATTTAAGGCAGAGATGATGGATGGAATTGATCAAGGATTATGATTGCTTGATTAAATACAATCCAAGTAAGGCTAATGCGGTTACTAATGATTTGAGTAAAAAGCTCATGTTAGTCATGAGAGCCATGAATGCTAGGCTTAATTTAATGGATGATGGTGCTCTTTTCACTAAGTTGCAAGTGAAGCCCAATTTGTTACAACAAGTGAAAGATTCTTAGAAGGATGACCATAAGTTGATGAGTGTGGTGAGTGTTATTCAAGAGGGGAAGCCTACTATGTATGAGATTAAAAGTGATGGTTGTCTATACTATTATGATAAGATATATGTTCCAAATATGGAAGAGCTAAAGAAATAGATTTTATAAGAAGCTCACAGTGCTCCATATGCTATGCATCCTAATAGCATTAAGATGTATTAGGATTTGAAGACTTCTTTTTAGTGGCTAGGCATAAAGAGAAATGTATATGAGTTTATGACCAAGTGCCTTACATCTTAGCAAGTAAAGGCTAACACTAGGTTCCCTATGGATTGCTTAATCCTATAGCAATTCTTGAAGAAAGTGGGATAGGGTGACTATGGACTTTGTTGTTGGCATTCTTATAAAAGAAGTAGATGTAATTCAGCTTGGCTTATGGTAGATTGATTGATGAAGACTATACAGTTCATACAAGTTAAGATAGACTACTATTTGGAAAAGCTTATAGAGTTGTATATTATTGAGATCACTAGATTTCATGGAGTGCTTACTTCAATCATATTAGATCGAGACTCAAGGTTTATATCGAGGTTTTGGAAAAAGTTTCATAATGCCTAGGGCACACTGAGTTTTAGTATAATATTTCATCCTTAGATGGATGGTTAATTAGAAAGAGTCATTCAGGTAACTTTTAGTACTTGAGTGATTTTCAATGTTAAGTTATGTATAATATTCATGTTAAGTATATTTATTGGGTGTTTGAAGATATGTTAAAGAGCTGTGCTATCAAGTTTAAGGGATGCTAGGATTGATATCTTTCTTTAGCTGAGTTTGCATATGATAATAGTTATCAAGTAAGGTTAGGGATGGCTCCGTATAAAGCTTTGTATAGAAGAAAGTGCATAACTCCATTATGCTAGAATGAGCTGAGTGAGACCAAGCTTATGGGCCATATTTGATTAAAGATGTTAAAAAGAAATCAAAAATCATCAAAGACAACTTAAAGGCAGCTTTAGACAAATAGAAGTCATGTGCAAACTTGAAGAGAAAATATATTTAGTATGAAATGGGAGAAAAAGTATTTCTTAAGGTTTCACCTTGGAATTGGAAGAAAGTTATATAGTTTGGCAAGAAGGGAAAGTTAAGTCCGAGGTTTATTGGTTCATACAAAGTGATAGAGCATGTGGAATTAGTAGCATGTAGACTAGCTTTGCTAGTTAAACTTGAATAAATACATGACATTTTCCATGTGTCTATGCATTGAAGATACATATCAAACCCCTTACAGTGAGGAAGTAGAGATACAAACTAATCTATCTTATGAATAAGAACCGATTAAGATCATAGCTAGAGAGGTGAAGGAACTATAGAACAAAATTATACCAATAGTGAAAATGCTCTAGAGACACCATGGCATGAAAGAAGCTAAATGGGAAACTGAAGCTCAAATGAAGAAGTAATACCCTTAATTATTTGAACAAGGTAATTTTGAGGATAATTTTTCTTTTAAAAGTGGAAGAAATGTAATGCCCAAAAAAATCTCAATGTTATGAATAGTACTTCCTAAAATATGAATAGTGTTTCCCAAGGATGGGCCACACTAATTATATTGAATGGAAGCATTAATCATGTGACACTTGCCATTTGTTATGTATACCAAACTAAATAGCAGATGCATACAATGCAAAATGGTATCTAAAATTCATATACAAAAACTCGTTTCAATTAAAAATTTTTATTACTTAAGAAATTTTAAAACTTAAGAAGATGTAAAAATGTGAAAACTATTTTGGCATGCATTATAAGGTATCCAGTAGGTTACTATGTCAGAATTAAGGCAGCATAACGGCTCTATCGAGACACTTTCCCAAATAGTACCTACTTTGAAAACACTTTTATAATCATGGTATAATAATTTTCTCAATCACTTGAGTCCTCTTGACCCTCCAAACTCATCAAAATGACATATCACATACAACGGAGCCTCAGTGTAACACCCCTTACTAGATTCCCAAAGAAACCTAATAAGCAGTGCACTTCCCGCTAGGTCACCCATCCTGAAATTTTTCTTATGTTCATTCATTGAACTTTTACTCATACAGCACTAGACAACTTTATCTAATTCCAAAATCATTTAGGTTAGTTCTTATCATCCATTTTAGTTCATATGATCATATTTTAGCCATTGCAAAAAGAATCTAACTTAATCGGGTATCATCTAAGAATCTAGTAGCATAGTGGCTACCTTAGTCGCTATCCAAAAATTCATATTCCACCTGTACTATAACGCTTATGATTTGAAGCTCTGTGAACAATGCCACAGGGCTTGGGAGTGTGCCAGAGTGATAGGGTCACTTACACGGCAGACCGAGGTAGTGGCATTAATCATGAAACTTTAAGGGGCTTAAAGTTGATGAAAAAGTTAAAATTAAAAAATTTAATAGAACCAATAATTCATTCTAAATAGTAAGGAATGCATCTATGTAATAAAAATTTTTTACAGTGGGACTAACCTGGGATGTGCCCGAAAGGACCTAAAAATATCGAACCCTGAAGCTCAAAAATTCCACTGAGTTCATTGGTGAAAGAATTTTTGAAATCGGATGTCATTTGCAAATTCTCAAAATTTTAGAGGTTGGTATGCAAATTGAGATAGTCTAAAAACTACCTTATCAATTGAATCTAGCCACAAAAATTTATGAGCAGATAAAGGGGATTAAAATAGAACTTTTAAATTAAACATCATAATTTTTTGAGGTCCGAGTGAATTTCTATGAATTTTTGAGTTTATCAAAAAGCCAAGATGGTTTAAGATTACCGAGACCACTTTTGACATGTCAAAGTAGGCCCCACTTTATGTCAAGTGGGCATGCAAGTTGCCAAGTGGCAAATGAGGAAGGACAAGTGGATTTCCACTTGTATAAATAAAAGAGCTTCCTCCCCATTTTCTCCTCTATTGCTGATTCCAAGTAGTGACTAAAACCATAATAACTCTCTCCTTTGACCACCAAATTGGATGATTCTAGTTGCTAAAAATTCTTCTATGTGTTAGGCACCACAAGGAAGAAGAATCAAGTAGAAAGGAGTTGTCATTTGGGAGATAAAATTTGAACAAGTTGACTGGTTTAGAGCAGTATAAAATAGGGCATTTGAGGTGAGTTTTGAGTGATTCTTCCTTTTCCCTTAGAATTTCTCACTGCCATTTGATGCTAGGACATGATTAAGACATGTATGATTATGTGTATGAGGTATTGGTGGCCATTGGAGGTCAGCTTGGAGCCCACAAAGGAGGGAGAAGCTACCATGGCTTGATGGATAGTTTGGGGTACTTAAAGGTTTCAAGGCTTTCTTTCAAAGGTAAATGGACTTTAAGCCTTTCCTTTACGTCTTAGGGTGCCTAGGCTATTGAGACTTGAATTAGAATGGCTGAAAAGATGAATAAAATATTGATTCTTTCTTGATGAAGTTGGTTAAGTTGAAAATTCAGTGGAATTGAGAATGTTATTTTAGTGATTGCTTATTTGGCCTCACAACACTTGCTAAATTTGATGCCTATGGCTATTTGAATGGAAAGTTTACTACCTATAATGAATATTTAGATTGTGTTTTGCATGCTAAGATGAGGATTATAAGAATTGAGGAAAGAAATCACCATGAAATATGGTTTTTACTTGTACTCATGACCTATCATGATTGGTTTCTAGGAATGTTGCTTTGTACCTTAGCCATATTAGCTTAGAATGAAATGTTTATCAGTATATTTGTGATCATGACATGTTGATATGATTAAATATTGATATCATATGGAAAGGAATGAAATTTAGTCCATTTTATCCAAAGTATCTAAGAGCTTAATCATGGCATGTTAGCATGAAATTTAAGGTTGTTAAAGTATCAATTAAGTACATTACTATAACTTAAAATTGGAAAGAAATGGCTTTGGAATTAATTAAGCATATAACATATTGATACTATAATATACACTTTGAAAATGTGCCTTGAAATGGCTAGAAAGAATTTGGACTAAATATGTAGCTAAGGCTAGAAATAAGCACCTAAAAGTGGCATTTATACTTAAAAAGGCTATGACTGATCTCCATTATGGCACACATGCCGATGCATTAGTGTAGGTCTAGATTGGGGACCACTACACCAGTTTATTTCCCTCTAGATCTAGTGTCTTTAAGTGTTGTCTTCCTAGTCAGGCTAGTGAACTAAATTAAGTTATGAGCAGAATATTTATGAAAATAAAGTTTAAGCATAACTAAATGATTTTTCATGAGAAATTGGTAAAATACAGTAAAAAGGGCATTTTTGTCATTTTTCACATATGTTGCAAGTAAAATGATTTTTGTAAAACATGCATTCTAAAAGTAAAAACACTTACTTTAAATAATTTATTTGAGTTAAAAATGTTTTTCCAGACCTTATAAATACCTTAGGGGTATTTTAGTAATTTGGCACCTTAATGAGTAATTAAATTATATAATGAAGTAAAATCATCTTTTAAACTGCATAGGTATGTTCATGATATTCTGCCATGATTAAAATGCTTTAAGTTCACCACTTAGTATCTCGTATACTCAGCGAACCTATTTTGGTGCGTAGGTACACAACAATGGGAACTTGCCTTGTAAAGCATCACGATAGTGGTTCAGAGGATATAAGTGGAGGATTTTGAAGTAATTTTTGTATAGTTTTGATATCCATGTTTGAGGTAGGAATTGGGTAAAACATGTATGTAAGCTATAGACATGTAATGTATCTAAGTAAATATAACCTGGTAATGTAAATAAAGTATTTCTATATACTCTTTCTACGCATGTATGATCAATTGTGATATGTGATGTTGATGTGAGTCTGAGGCTCTATTTATGCATGTTTTGTTAGTGGTTTGAGTCCTGAGTTTGATGTGTGCTCAAGCTGATGTTAGACTGAGAATAGGGGACCAGATGGGTCTAGGTATTATGAATGGTTTATAGAAGTGTGTAAATAGGCTTGTTAAAATTTTAGGATAAGACCTAGACAACTGTTATGCTGTCGAATAGAAGTGTGTAAATAGGCTTGTTCAAAGATGTAAGTAATGGCAGTAATAGAAATGGCATTAGTGACCTAGAAGTGCATACATCACTTATGGCTCCTAGGGGATCCAGTAGAGGGTGTCACATTTAGTGGCATCAGAGCCTAGGTTTATTGTTCCTGAGTAGAGTACATAGACATCAAATGTTAAGTTTCCAGTTCCTCTAAACTGTTACATTGTCTAAGGCTGATAAGTTATTCTTTTGTAGTAAGCATATGGCTAAGCAGGCACCTAAAGGAGGGCATGAAGAGGTGGGTAGTTTTGCACTAAATACAATTTAGGGGGTAGGCAATGTATTTATACCTGAACCTAGTGATGCTGCATAGTAGCCTTGACCATTAGGACCTGGTCAATAATAGGCTGAAGCATCACCTGTCTTGTTGTAATAGATAGGAAATTTGCTTCGACAAACTTCCATTGCTGCTACTCTATCTCTACCTCCTCTGATACAAGTACCACCTTGTAGACACTAGGTCTTTAGGTGTCCAATGTTTGGTTTGCCTAATAATGATGAAAATGACAAAAATCCTAATAAATAGGGTTTTAATGTCTAGTTTAAAGATCTCAAAGTTTTCTTTAAAAAAAATCATCAAAATAATTATTTTCCTAAGGAAAATGACCATTTTGCAAGGAAGGGTTGTTTCCATGGGGAAACTTATGTTTTCAAGCCAAAATGGCCATTTTTTCTGAAAACATCTGTTTTGCCTACCAAAACAGCTATTTTGAGCCAAAAATGGCCATTTTCACCTAAAAACAGTTGTTTTCTACCTTGGGGAAGTGTGCATAAAAATTGAAATGATTTTTTCAAAAAAAAGGTTGGTTTTTTTTTTGTTAGGAAAAAGACACCAAAAAGCAAAACTACACTATTAAAACACAATTTTTTGAGATTTCTAAAGATTTAGTCGTAATTTTTCAATCTGATCGAGAACTTTTCTGAAGGCAAATATACACGGTGCATCAACCGACCCTTTTCTCTACTATTTTCATTTTTCTTTCTGCCTTATCCATCTACTAGTTAGATGTGATAATTTATTTGTGCAATATTTTTTATATTTGCATGACTATTCATTTATTTATTTTTGTCTATTTGTCTATTTTTGCTTCTCATACTAATACTTTATTTTTATTATGGTGCGAGTTGTTTAATTTATTAGGACTTTATTGTTATTTTTTCAAGTGCCTCCTTAAATCCCGATGAAGTAACCTTCTAAAGACCTTTTATTTCTTACTGTCTATTTATTTTAAGCTCTATGTGTTCTTCTATTAATTCCCTTATTTATCCCTCATTTTAGTTAGATTGTACTTTAGATGCTCTAGAATGTAATTTTATTTTTATTGTTTATTCGGTTAGGATGTATTTTAGGTAATTGCAATGTAATATATTTTTTATTGTCAAATTGCTTCCTTGTACATTCCATAAATGTTGTAATAAGTAGAAAATGATATTTCACACGTTGGAAAAATAACCAAAACATTTTTATTTAATTAATTGGTGTTTTTGCTAATAAAATACGTGTTGATTTTTCTGAATAAAAATCAAAATAATAAAAATTATTTCCCAAAATTGACATATGAGAACCAAAGTTCTCGAGCCAATCAATCACTTGATTTTATGTATGACATTTTTAATTTCAATCCCGATATGTTCTATAAATGCTGCATTAGGTAGTAAATGATTTTTGTCTGTTGAAAGAAATAATAATTAAAATCATTTTATACCTAATTAAGTGGTGCTTTGTTAATAAAATAGGTTTCTCTTAATAAAAGTTGTTACAATACGATCCATTTTCTAAAATTGGAATGCGAGAGCTAAAGTTCTCAAGACAATCAATTGCCCGATTTCATGTATGATATTTCAACTTCAAACACCTATTTATTTTTCCTATAAATATGTTTCATTATTCCTTATATATGAATACATCATTTATTTTAATTGTAAAATGCTGCTTGAGAAAAAGAATTATATTATAAATTCAAACCAAATTTCCATATTAACTTGAGGTATAAATAAAAGATGGGTTTTGAACCACCCTAGTTTTGGCCCTATAAGGTATTTGTCGACTTTGATCAATTGGCGACTCCTACTTGTGGTGCCTAACTCACTCTTCCTAGGATAATTAAATAGGAGTGGCTCAAGATTTCTCTAGTTTCCTTCTCGTCTTTTGAGACTCGAAGAGTGAAGCTTAGGTTAGGTCTTTAGTTGTTTCAGTTTGACCAGCCCAAAGGTAAAAAGGGACGCAAATAGTGGCAACTTCATTAGGGACACCATAAGACTATGCCCTGAAAGTACCTCAAATTAATATGGAAATCCATACTTTGAATTTATGATATTATTCTTTTT
>CANXYI010354698.1:0-11899 GCA_948208565.1 Hura crepitans | reverse complement strand
AGCACATGATCACACATGCCATACACCATTACACACACATTTTGACCAAAGAATGCATTCTCACTTACACATGAAATTCTTCTCAATTTAACCTACCAATCTTAATATTTTAATGCCAATAACATACTTATAATGACATTTTCCATAATTACCATGCCTATACCCAAAATTAAGCAATTCCATACATTGTTCATCTGCCTAAATGTGACATACACATAGACATAGTAAGTTTGAGTTTATTCCATAAACCTAGGGTGTGTGTACACCCCTTTCTCCACCACTTCTAGCCCTATTGCCTTAGTTCTCCTCACTTGGATTTGGTACCCCTAAACATACACCATTTTTGACTTAGAAAAATCCTCAAAAAATATCTAAAGCTCTAATTAAAATTCTAAAACTATGGTGATTCTTAGAATTACTTAATCTACTTATATCAAAAATAAAAAATGGAATTTGACCACTTACACTCACTTTGGTCACTATTCACCCAACTGGTAAATCTCATAATTTTGAGCTCTTTTCTTCAAATTCTTGGAGCAATTAGTGTCAATGGATGATGGAGGCTTAATTTTCTATAATTTTTATAGTGTTTAGAGGAGAGAAGAGAGAGAAATGAAGAAAATTTAATGGGTTTTAATAGAGAATGGCGTCGGCTTCTTAATGTTCATAAGGAAGAAGATGATTGTTACACATGTGAGGTAGTTCACATGTGTAACCCTTTTAAGTTGGATGGGGGTGGAAGCATGGGATTGGCCCACATGGCCACCAATTGCTTAAAATTCATTTTATGCCACTTTTTAATTCAAAAATTCATAGAAAATTCTTTAGACCTCCAAAAATTCTCATTTTAGTTTTAAAAATCCTCGATTAGTGTAACTAAGGCCCACATAAAATTTCAAGTCAAAATTCAATAATTGACTCTTTAGCACTATTCACTTGCCAGAATAAAAATATTTAGAAAAAATAGCTATCGACCACAGAAAATTATAATTCCTCCTCCATCATACTTAATGGAATTTTTGAAGTTCAAGGTCTGGTATTTTTGAGACCATCCCGGCATATCCCGAGGCTATCTTGGCTCGACCTTATTTTATCTCCTTATCCACTAGTTCTTGACCTAAAATGATTTATTGGTTAAGCTAAATTTTTTAATTAATTTGTTTTCCCTATTTTCAAGCCCCTCAAAAAGTTTTATGACTAACACGCTAGTCATAAGACTCGTAATGATGGCCTGTATTGCGGGGAACATCACTTGAGCCTAGAAGGTACTATTCATAAGACCTTGACTGTCGGGCATTCCAATAATTGTCTTAAATTGGAAATGAATAGTAATTTAGCCCATCAGTTAGACACCCACTAAATGGGTTGACCGGTCAACTAAAGAGTTAACAGCTGCTAGGCAGTTTGGTCCTCCTAGGGCCATAGTTGTCTGTTGGATGTGGTGGGTGCAGTTGCTAAAGTTCTGAGATGAACCCTACATAATTGGGTATTGGAAGGTCCACCTGGGCTAATTCCTATTACCCATTTTCTATCTATGGATATTGGGAGGTCCTATAAGGTTAATCCCTACTATCCACTTATGATACTATACAAATATGACTCGGGGTATTGGGAGGTCCCCTAGGGCTGATCCCTGCTATCCCATTTGTAGATATTGAGAGGTTTATGAAATGATCCCTGCTATCTGCCAGTTCAGTATTAGGAGGTCTACGAACTGATCTACCTAGCGAGGTAGGTGCAGCTACTGAGGTCTAAAATATGGGCCACTGTACAGGATAGATCCCACTATCCAGTGTCTTAAAGTGTAGTCAATCTGTTACGGGCCTAAAATGTATTGAACTTAATCTTGAACTATAAACATACATAGACCTTGACTTAATAAAAGAACTAGAAATAACTAAATTGGGTAGTTGGTATCTAAGGTGATGTGTTTCATGACTCATATGTGTGCCTGCATGTGTGACATACTTTATTTCATCTATTCCACCATTGAGTTTATACTCAACAGGTTGGTGTTCTGATGCACAGGCCGTAGATTTGCTTGCTGATCAACTTCAGTAGAAGCTAATTTAGCTGCCTTAGAGTCCTTTAGGTACTGTTTGTTACTTTTTGTTTGATGTTGATAGGCACTCATGTATAGTAGACGTAATGTGGGTGATGTGTGTAAAGTGTGAAACTGAGTTGATAACAATGAATGGTTGCATGAATCTGGTTTTAGTATATATATAATATACAAGTTCATGTATGTCTGTGTGTCTATGGGTCTGAGTCCCTGTGTACTATTTGTATGGTGATTGTTGTTGGCTTTAGGGGACTAGAAGGGTCCAGGAGTAAAGTTTGGGTTACAAAATTATTTTACGAGTGTTTTCATGCAAGAATATTTTGGGTTTCTCACCCGGGAAGTCGTTATGCTGCCCGATTTTTTGTAAATGATTAATAGTCAAAATTTGGTGTTTTAACAGACTAAGATAGGTAATAATAAAAGATTAATCAAATAGAAACACTAAGAGATTAGGCTAGGTCAAAGTGGGTCTAAGTTGTATAAGTGTTAAATGAAAGGTCCCTGGGAAAATCCAAGGATCGGTGACCTCACAGGAAGTAGCTCTTTTGGCCTGTTTCCTTCCAGAATGGGTAGAGGGGTGTTACATTTAGTGGTATTAGAGCAAGCTTAGGCTTTGCAAGGCATACTATACATGAGTGCATGAGTTTAGAGTTTTTTTTAGGTTAAGCTATATTGTCTAAAGCTGATAAGTGTTTTTGCATAGTTGTAGATGTGATAACTAAGCAGACCTAACCAGAGTGAGGGGGAAGATGTAGCCAGTTATGCTTTTATCATCATACATGGCTTAGAGGTGAGTGTAGCCACTCTAGAACCTAGTGATGCTGCCCACCAGCCACCACCTCAGTCTGAACCTCAGACTCAAGCTTCCTTAGCATTGCTATAGCAAATAGTAGACTTGTTGAGATATACTATAGCACCTCCACCACCACCACCACTAACTCCAGTTCCTGCTACACCTTCTCCACCTCCACTAGCTCCCCTAACATTGCAAAAGACCTACCTAGAGAGGGTTAAGATGATAGGAGTAGTAGACTTTTTAGGTGCGAGAGAGGATGATGCAGCGAGAGTAGAATATTGGCTAAAACGGACTATAAGGATTTTAGAGCAGCTTAAGTGTTTAAAGGAGGTGTTTGAAGTGCTCCACTTCCCTATTATAGGAAGAGGCCTTCCATTGGTGGGACACCATGGGGAAGAGGAAGGCAGTAACTGACATCACTTGGGAGTTCTTCTTGAAGGAATTCCAAAAAAGGTACATTCCTAAGTCCTACAAGGATAAGAGGAGGCAGGAATTCTTTGATCTAAAGCAAGGAAGAAAATCAGTATCTGAGTATGAGAAAGACTGATCTTGCTTGAGCAAGTATACAGTGGAGTTCATTTTGAATGATGAGAAGTGCAAGAGGTTCGAGAAGGGCCTTAATGTTGTGTTGAGGATGTAGATCTCTACTTTGAAGATCAGGGACTTTTTAGAGTTATTAGCTGCAGCATATGATATGGAAGAGATGCTATAAGAGAAGAAAGAGTTGTATCAGAGGAAGAGACCTTTTACTGTAGGTCAGACTAGCTTAACCCTAGGAGGGGCCAAGAGATAGGGGGACTTTTAGCCTAGTCAGTAATGCTAGAGATAGGTAGGCCAATAGTCTTAGAGGTAGGCTCTATCATAGAGATCTAGTTAGGCTTTTCCTCCTAGGCCTCGACCACCTCCTTCTCAGTTGGCCTCGAGTGCTCTAGTATCCATAGCCAAGAGTGCACCTCCAACATGTGGGAGTTGCCAGAGGAGACACTGGGGCTAGTGCTAGTAGTTTAGATAAAGTGAGTGCTTCGTATATAGAGCCAGGGATTATTACCAGAGAGATTGCCCTTAGAGGTAGAGAGAGGCTGCCTAGACCCAAGCATCAGTTGCAGTAGCTTCTAGTAAACCCCTAAAATAGTAGTGGTAGGACTAGCCAAATACTAATCAGAGGACCCGATCAGAGGTTAGAGCTCTGGCATGGCAGTAGTTATCCATGCTCGGAGGAAGCCGAGGCTCTAGACGTCATTGCTAGAACATTTCTTTTATTTGATGTTCCAGTATTAGCCTTGATAGATCCTGGATTGACACATTCTTACATTTGCACCACAAAAACACCAGATAGAGGACTTGAGCCAGAACCTATAGATTTAGATATCCAAGTGAGTAACCTAATTAGCCAAAGTGTGACAGTGAACACAGTTTATAGACATTGTCCTCTAATGATTCATAATCAAACCTTCCTAACAGATCTAATAGAGCTTCCGTTTTATGAGTTTGATGTCATACTTGGTATGGACTAGCTATTTGAGCACAGAGCAGTGATTGACTGTGGAAAGAAAAGGTTAAGTCTGCAGACCCCAAACAGGTAAAAAGTGACTATTGTAGGTCAAAAAGATTCATTATCTAACATTATTTTAGCGATTGCAGCCAGAAGACTCATTCAAAAGGGATGTGAAGCATTCTTAGCTTCTGTAATAGATGTGAGTGTTATGACCCCTAGCTTGAATCAAATACTAGTTGTGTCTAATTTTCTTAATGTGTTCCTAGATGAGTTACTAGGATTGCCACCATATCAGGTGTTAGACTTTGAGATTAAGATATATCTTAGCATGAATCCAGTGTCCATTTCACTTATAGGATAGCACCAGTAGAGTTAAAGGAGTTAAAGGTGCAATTACAAGAGTTGTTAGATAAAGGCTTTATTAGGCTTAGAATTTCACCCTAGAGAGCACTAGTGTTGTTTGTGAAGAAGAAAGACAGGTTGCTCTAGTTGTCTATCGATTATAGGCAATTGAATAAAGTTACAGTTAAGAATAAATATCTATTGCCTAGGATCGATGATCTCTTTGACCAGTTATGAGGTGCCCGTGTCTTTTCCAAGATAGATCTAAGATTAGGATATCATTAATTACAGATTAAGGAGAGTGATATTCCTAAGAATGCATTTAGAACTCAATATAGGCATTATGAGTTCCTAGTGATGCCATTTTGGGCTCACTAATGCCCCCGTAGCCTTTATGGATTTGATGAACTGGATCTTTAAGCCCTATTTAGAACAGTTTATAGTTGTGTTCACAGATGACATCCTAGTGTACTCTAGAACTTGAGAGGAATATAAACACCACATTTGGATAGTGTTGCAGACCTTAATAGTGAAGCAGCTATATGCTAAGTTTAGTAAATGCAAGTTTTAGTTGGAAGAGGTAGCCTTTTTGGGTCATATTGCCTTAATTGAGGGTATTAGAGTGGACTCGAGTAAACTTAAAGTTGTGTTAGAGTAGAATCCTCCTAGGAACATGACTGAGAGTCAGAGTTTCCTAGGATGGGTAGGTTACTATCGGAGGTTCATGAAAGGTTTCTTAATGATTGTAGCTCTATTAACACAGTTGATAAGGAACGATGTGAAGTTTGAGTGGGATGATAAGTGTCAAGCTAGTTTTGACAGATTGAAGCATATGTTGATAGAGGCTCCCATCCTTACCCAGCTAGAATAAGGGGAGGAATTTGTGATATATAGTAATGCTTCACATAACAGACTTTGTTATGTATTGATGCAGGAAGGCAAGGTGGTTACATATAGCTTTAGGCAATTGAATCCTCATGAGAAGAGCTATCTTACACATGACTTTGAGTTAGCTGCAATTGTGTTTGCATTGAAGGTGTGGAGAGAAGTGTTACATCTACACTGACTATAAGAGCCTAAAGTATTTACCTACATAGAGGGAACTGAACTTGATACAATGGTGATGGATGGAGTTAATTAACGACTATGATTGCTTGATCGACTACCATCTAGGGAAGGCAAATATAGTTATGGATGCCTTAAGCAGGAAGTTTATTGCTACCTTGAAGCTGATGCATACCAAAGTGTAATATACATCAGAATGTGTAGTTTTGGCTGAACTATAGGTTAAAGCTGACTTTAGGTAGTAGATAAAGGAAGCTCAATTGAGAAATGAATAAATATTGCAAACTATAAGTAAAGTTAAAGAGGGGAAGGCAATAGGATTTGACTTAAGTGATGATAGAAGACTATACTATCAGAATAGGCTGTGTGTACCAGATGTGGATGGATTAAAAGTGCAGATCTTAAAGAAAGCCCATGAAACTCCCTATTCCATACATGTAAGAAGCACAAAAATGTACCTTGGGTTGAAACCTCATTATTGGTGGCTAGGAGTGAAACGAGAATATGTGGCTCGATGTTTGATGTGTCAGCAAGTGAAGGCAGAACACCAGGTTCCTTCTAAATTGTTACATCTTATAGTAATTCCAAAATGGAAATGGGAGAAGATCACCATGGATTTTGTAAATGGGATTGCCACTGACTAAAAGCAAGTGTGATGCAATATGGGTGCTCGTAGATAGACTGACAAAGATAGCCCACTTTATACTAGTGCAAATGGATTATTCTTTAGAAAAGCTAGCTAAATTGTATATTGATGAGATCATGCAGTTACATAGAGTGCCAGTAGCCATAATCTTAGATCGAGAGCCAAGATTTACTTCTAAGTTTTGGAAAAAGTTATAGGAGGCATTGGGTAATCGATTGACTATTGCACGATGCTTCATCCCTAGACGGATGGACAATCAAAACAAGTGATACAAGTGTTGGAAGATATGTTGCGTAGCTATGCCATAGAATTAAAAGGCAACTAAGATTAATACTTAACATTGGCTGAGTTTACTTACAACAATAGCCATCAAGCCAGCTTAGGGATGGCATCGTATAAAGCTTTGTATCGTAGAAGGTGTAGGACTCCTCTTTATTGGCGTGAAGTGGGAGAAAATAAGATTATTGGATCAGATTTGATCAAAGATGCCGAGGAGAAAGTCAAGAGATTAAAGGAGAGATTGAAAGCCACCTCAAATCGGCAGAAATCATATGCTAATTTGAAAAGGTGAGATATTGTCTATGAGATTGGTGATCGAGTGTTCTTGAAAGTATCGCAATGGAAAAAGATGCTTAGATTTGGCAAGAAAGGGAAGCTCAGTCCTAGATTCATTGGGCCCTATGAGATTACGGAAAGAGTGGGACATTTGGCATATAGATTAGGATTGCCACTTGAGCTGCAGTAGATACATGACATCCTTTATGTATTGATGTTGAGGCGATATAGATCATATCCGTCGCATGTGATAGTTGTAAAGGATATACAAGTCCAGCCAAATTTGATAGATGAATAGGAACTATTGTTGATTCTGGCAAAGGAAGTGAAGCAACTGAGAAACAAGTCTATCCCCTTGGTGAAGGTGTTATAGAGGCACCACAATGCGACAGAGGCCACATTGGAAAGTAAGGAATAGATACAGATGCAGTATCCTCATCTCTTCAGCATAGGTAATTTCAAGGATGAAAATTCTTAAGAGGGGAAAGATTGTAATGCCTATAAGCTAGAGTTTTATGAACAGTACCTTCTGGGCCCGAATAATGTTCCTTGCAGTACGGGGCATTGCCAAGAGGCCAAAAAGGGACGTATTAGTCATAAAAATTTAACGAACCTAAAAATGGGTAAAACAAATGAATTTAAAAATTTAACAGAACCAATAAATCGTTTTAGGTTAAGAAATAGTGCATAAGGAGATAAAATGAGTTTGTGTTGGGATAGCTATGGGATATGCCCGGACGGACCCAAAAATACCAAACCTTAAACCTTAAAAATTCAAATGAGTATGATGGAGAAGGAATTTTAATTTTCTGAGGCCATTTGATATTTTTTCTAAATATTTTTATTCCAGTGAGTGAATAGTGTCAAAAGTCAACTGTGGAATTTTGACTTGAAATTTTTACGTGAACTTTAGTGACATTAATCGAGGATTTTTAAAACTAAAATGTGTATTTTTTGAGGTCTAGAGAATTTTCTATTAATTTTTGAAGTTTAGAAAGGTTTCGAGAGAAAACAAGCCTTCAGATCTCCACGTGTCACAATCGGGGCCACCCATTTATCCTTATATAGGGGCCTACACATGTGCATGGGTCACATGTGTGAAAGCTTCATCTCCACCTCTTTAAACCCTAAAACTTGATGTTATTTTCTCTCTCTTCCTATTCTTTTTCCTTCATTTTCTATCTCCTTTCTCCACCAAATTTCACACAAATTATATGGATCTTGACCTCCACAGTCTCTAGAAGCTAAATCCTCTAACAGAAACAAAAAAATAGAGGTTATAAAGAGAGAAATCACACCTTGGTGAATAGTGTCAAAATTTTGTGTAAGTGTTTTTAACTCAATTTTTATTTCTATTTTAGATAGGTTAGGGTATTCTAAGAATAGCCATGGTCTTAGATTTCCATTTGGAGTTATGTAGGATTTTTGAAAATTTTTCAAAGATAGAAATGTGTGTGTTTAGGTACCAAAGAAGCCATTAAAGGAGACCAATGTTTCAAAGCTTCAAGTGGTAGAGAAAAAGGGTGTTTTCATAACCTAGGTTTGTGGAATAGACTTAAATTTATTATGTCATGTTATTTATCACGAAAATTTACATGTTTGGTGTATGGAATTGTGTGTTCATGGTGTTAGGCATGGTATTAAGGTAAAGTGATGATTTAGTGATGTTAAGGAAGCCATAATAATATGTTTAGCAAGATAATTTAGGAAGGAATTTAGGTGTGTGTGTGTGACATGGCTGAATGGTATGTGAGATAAGGCATGGCATATGTATTGATGCCTATGGTATATTAGGTAAAATCATGGCATGTAAATGGGATGTATAAACCATACTTGAAAATGGATAATGATACTAAAATGTATGGCATGAAATCTTGGCAAAATAATGGCTTATTTGAGTGTGTAAGTTGTATCTAAGTAAAGACTTAGAAATTGATATGAGAATGTGTACCCTTTTGGTGACCTAAGTATGAAAGATGTCTCAGGAAAGAATATGTGTAGAAATGATATACAAATGTTGAGTTTGGAAATTGGTATGGTTGGAATCGTGAAAGACAAAATCTAAAATTGACCAAATGAATAGTAACATACTCATAAACTTACCAAATGAATAATGATTTTTGCGATGATAAGTAAAACATGACATTTTGTATGCAATGTTGGATATGGTGTGATTTAATGACATAATAGACATAAGATCTAGTAAAATTGAGGATAACTGTCTTAAATTAGAAATGAATAGTAATTTGGCCCATCAGTTAGACACCCACTGGATAGGTTGACTAGTAAATTAAGGAGTTAAAAGCTGCTAAGTAGTTTTATCCACCTAGGGTCACTGTTGTCTGTTGGATGTGGCGGGTGTATCCATAGAGGTTCTAAGATGAACCATATACACTCGAGTGTTAGGAAGTCCACTTAGGCTGATCCTTGCTACCCATTTGATGTCTGTAGATATTGGGAGGTCCCATAGGGCTGATCCCTGCTATCCACCTGTGGTGATTTGGAGATATGACTTGGGGTATTAGGAGGTCCCACAGGGCTGATCTCTGCTATCCCATTTGTAGATATTGGGAGGTCTACAGATTGATCCCTACTATCTTCCAGTCCAGTATTGGATGGTTTATAGACTAATCCCTGCTATCGAGTGAGGTAGGTATAGCTACTGAGGTCTAAAATATAGGCCACTACATAGGATACATCCTGCTATCTAGTGTCTTAAAGTTTTATTTGTCTGTTATAGGCATAAAATGTATTGAACTTAATCTTGAACTATAAACATACAAAGACCTTAACTTAATAAAAGAACTAGAAATAACTGAATATGGTAGTTGGCATCTTGGTTGATGTGTTCCATGACTCATATGTGTTCCTACATGTGTGACATACTTTATTTCGTCTATTCCACCACTAAGTTTATACTCAGCATGTTAGTGTTTCGATGTACAGGATATATATTTGCTAGCTAATCAGCTTCAGCAGAAGCCAGTGTAGCTGCCTCAGAGTCCTTTGGGTACTTTTTGTTTGATGTTGATTGGCACTCATGTTTTGTAGATGTAATATAGGTGATGTGTGTAAAGTGTCAAACTGAGCTGATAATGATGAAAGGTTGTATGAATCTAGTTTCAGTATATATATAATATACATGTTCATGTCTATCTGTGTGTTTGTGGATTTGAGACCCTGTATACTGTTGTGTGGTGATTGTTGTTGGCTTTGGGGGACCAAAAGGGTCTAGGAGTGAAGTTTGGGTTGGAAATTATTTTAGGAGTGTTTTCATGCAGGAATATTTTAGGTTTTTCACCTGGGTAGCCATTATGTTGCTCGATTTTCTGTAAATGGTTAACAGTCAAAATTTGGTGTTTTAACAAACTAAGATTGGTAGTAATAAAAGATTAATCAAATAGGAACACTAAGAGATTAGGCTAGGTCAAAGCGGGTCAAAGTTGTAAAAATTTTAAATGAAAGGTCCCTAGGGAAACCAAGGATGGGTGATTTTATGTGAAGTAGCGCTCTTCACCTTTTTCCTTTACGAATAGGCAGGGGGTGTTTCAATGCTTCTGCCTCAGATCCATGGACTCTTGTTACTTTTAATCCAAGTAATGCTATATTATATACTTATTCTTGAATTCCTTTATAAAGAACTCCTAAGATAGATCATCAGCTGCCTTATGCTCTATAATGGCCTTGCACCACTTCAAAGATTCCTTTGACAGCATAAAAGCAATACATACAGTATACTCCTTCTGAGGACACTTCAACTGCTGCATAATCTTGAGCATCTAATCTAACTAGTACTAAACTCTGCTTGACTCATCTAGCTCTTCACCCTTAAAAAACTCAGCCCCGTTCTTGATCAATCACTCCATATAAGTCCTCTGAAATTCTAGTTGTTCTTGTGGCATTGGAGGTGGAACAACTTGTACAGTAGCAACCATAACAGCTGCTGTCGCCTACTTGACTGACTCTAACATAGTTTCTGGCCAAGCCAGCTGACCCTACTATCTAGGTGCAGCATATCCCATGTCATTGGAGGTCACACGCTATGGTTGTGCCCCTTTTTATGCTACAGTCGTAGGAGCATAGCTCTTGACTTCTTCTTCACTTCGAGTTATACTACAGCTCATCTCTGTGTCTATAGATAATAAGAACAAATTATGAGCCTCATATGCAACAGTATTATGATTTAAATATACTACTATGCTTTTGTGTAACCCATAGGTTTAGAGGAAAGCCTAAATCGGAGCTCTGATACCACTAAGTGTAAAACCCTCTACCCAGTCTTTACATCGAACTCGAATAGGGAGTGCCATATCATATCGATATCTGATTTCGCACACCCGTAAAACCTAATTAATTAAAAACTTTTTATTAAATAAATAACAAACTAATTTCTTGACTTATGAAGTTGTAAAAACATTGAAAATCATTTGGCATACATATCAAGGAAAGTATTAGGGTCATCGTGTCAAAAATTCGACAACATAATGGATGTACCGGGAACTTTTCCAAAATTTTACCTACTTAAAAACACTTCTAAAACATCAATAAACTCATCTTTAACTCCAACGGGTCCTTCTAACCCTCTAAATCACATCACAAACACAATGAGCCTCAAGCTCTCTAAAATCAGCAAACTCACATGTATTATCATTAATGAACACACAACATGCAAGAAGTAGAAAAACAAAGTCAATAGTTAAAATATTTGAGTATAAAAACCCTGTTGCAAAATACAGATTAGACCCAATCCCTTCGGGATCACAAGAGTGCACTAACTATTACATAATATATTTACATCATTGCGCTATTACAACATGATTAAAAATACCCACATAAGGGCTATCTTCAAAAGTCTCATGTGGTATAAAAGCTTTGGCTCTAATCTGCTGCTCTGTTACCTACACATAGCAAATAGGTAATGCACTAAGCTTTCACTTA
>CANXYI010354651.1:0-10295 GCA_948208565.1 Hura crepitans | reverse complement strand
ATACAATTCATTATTATTATTATTCTTCTAAAAATTTATTTAATTATGATTTTTTTTTGTAAAATATGAAATTTATAGAATTAGAATATATTTCAATTGTCAATCATGTAAAACTAGTTTTTATTATGATTTATCAAAATCTCAAATTTCAAAAAAAAAAATTAAATGCATAATTATTTAAGAAATATTGAATAACTTAATCCTCCATTATTAATCTCATTTAAAATTTTCTACTTATGAAACCTTGTAATTTATTTAATTTTAAATATTTCTCATTTTCATATATTTTTTTTAAGAAAATGGATCATTTAAATATTAAAAATGTTTGAAGGGATCTAATTAAAAATTATTTATATTTATTCCTGTTGATTATAATCTTTATTTAAAATCCTAATTTCTCTTTTTAATAATGTATTGATAAAATTTTGAAACATATTATTTCTACAAGGTCACTTGATCATTTTTATAACTATAAATAAATGATCTGAATTTTAATTTGAGATTAAATCTTTATTTCTTTTTTATTTTCATGATCAATTTATGTAATTTTATATATGTGATTTAAAATAATTAAAATTGAGTGATTATATATACATGTATTACTAATATATAGAAAAGTCAATTAATTAGATACTCATTATTCAGGATATTTAATATTTTACGAAATGACGAAATTATCCTCGATTTAAATCATTTATTTACCTAAGAAAACCTAAGGGTAAATTGGTCTTTAACCCCCTATATAAACCTTCTCTTCTTCCTACACTCACCCTCTTTCTTCTACCGATAACTCCTCTTTCTCATACATTTATCTCGTCTTCTTCATTGCCTCACTTTTCTGCTTTCCTCATTTCTTCTTCTGCCCTTAACCATTTTACTTTCTTTTCTCATTTTCCTTTTTTTGCTTGCAACATCAAGCACTTGTTGTCAGCCTCTTATCTCACTGCTCACACCTCCTCTATCACTGCTACATGAACTTTAGTCGTCACCACCACCCATAGCAGCCTTCCTATGTCCAGCGCCATCGCTCATAGTAGCTAGCCACTCCTCTACCTCACTTTTCTTTTACAGTTTTCTTTCTCTTTCCTTGTTTTTTATTTCTCCAAACTCTCTACTTGTTACCACTATCCTAATCTATTTTTGAATATTCTCTAATTCCCATGTAGTATTTTTGCCTGGAATCCACTACAAAATTCCTTAATCTGCTATTAAACTCGAAAGAAGTGTGAAATTTTCATTTATGGGGTTTTATCTTCAGATTTCTACTGAATCAAACTCAAGAGCTCCATGCATGCTAAAGTTTAAGGTGCTTCATTGGATTTTTTTTTACATAATTTTTTTCTATAATTTCTCTTTTTCTTTTGATTTGAAACTCTAAACTCATTCTATAAATCTCCCTTTTACCTTTCTTTGGATTCGTATTCATGGATGAAGGAAATTTCTACTTGTTTCTCGGCATTTTTACCTTTTATTTTGGGTCAGAAACCATCTTCTCACTCGAATCCTTTCTTATTTGAAGGTGATTTCTATTAGCTTTTTAAGTTTCTTGATTGAATAGTAATGCTTTGAGTTTCTTTCTAACATTTTCTTTTTGCTGATCAGTTTTCCTTGTTCTTATTTTTGTAGAATAATGGCTCATTTCTACACTGATAATCTCAAATGCGTAATGGATAATTATTATGATGTTGTGTATTTTTACAATGATCCTTTTAGTGAAGCAAAAATTGAAAGAGATTCCAATTTCCATTCTTTAGACTTTGATTTAGGAACATGATTTGGAATCCATATGCTAATTCATATAACAATATGATCATATAAATGGTTTTTTGATTTTCTAGTAAGCCTAAAACTGATACCTCTACCTTGGATGCTAGAAATGGGAAAGATATACAAGGAATTCCATAAGAGAGGCTTAATTTTACTAGGGATAGGTAATGTAAGACTAGATTTAAGCAATATAAAAGTTATAAGAAACTATCTTGCTTTTGTAAGAAGCTCAAAAAGGTTAATTTTATATCAGTTTATTTTTGCATCTTTATCTAATATAATATACTCAACTATTTTTCCCTTGAATAATATAATCTTTTTTGGTTAATGAATTAAACAACATGCCTTATTTGCATGTTTTACCCTCTTTTCAACATGAGTGCTTGAAAGTAGAGTTTGAGGGAAGTTTTTTCTAAGAATTTTAATTCAACGTAAAGATTATATAATCCATAATTATATATTTTCTAGTAGAGACTTTGATCTTTTGCTTTAACTTTTTTTATCTATTTATTCTTATCTTGAAAGCAGAATTATATTTATTTTTTCAAATAGAAGCAATAGGATGATTGTTATATCCTGAAATACCTAAGAGAGTTCCTTCATCCTTCTTATTTATCTTTTTTTTTTGAATTCATCCATTTGTTTAGCTTTCTTCAATTTCCTTTTTATTGATGGAAGGTAAAACCTAAAAAAAATAACGATTCCAAAATTCTGAAAGCTATACTTCTTCCTTTTTATTTTATTTTTCATTAGTTTTAATTGTTTCTATGATTTATTTCCTTCCATTCTTTTGGTGATTGAATTCTCACTTCTTATGGCTTGAATATGTTATATTCTTTTTATTGGAACTATTAGATTTACATCTTCAATTTGAGACTCCGAATTTTGATTGGAATTGAAAACCATGTTTTCCTAAACTAAATGAATATGTGTTTTTTTTTTGTTATGTTTGTATGTCATAATCACATTCGATTTTGACACCACATTTGCTCTTGACATGTTTGTAACATTATCTAATGTCTTGGGATAGAGATATTTACATTCTTAGTATTTGAGACTTATTGTTTTCCTTTTAATGGAATGTAAGATTGGATCGTTTGTCTATATTGGATGAATATAACTTTTACTTGCACTTGATTTTTGTTTTGTTATTATTAGTCTATTGAAGTATTTCATTAATTTATAATTTTTGGTTTTTTTTAAATATGTAACATAGATTTTAAACATGATTTGATTCTTTACTTCATACTAATTCAGTATTTACTTGCTTTTCTTTTGAGATTTTATAATTTCTTGAGTATCAAGTTCTTTGGTCTTACATTGTTCTTGGTATGCATTATGCTATATTTAATTGTTTCTATTTTTTTGTTGGTATATGAGTAACCTTTTATTAATATGTATCTATTATTTTGGATTCTATTTATCCTTAGGTCAGTAATGGTTTTCAATTTCTGGTACCTTATTGTACTACAATTTAGTGTTTAATATATCTAATTTGTACTTGAGATCATATTCATCATTATATATTGAGATTGTTAGGCTTTAGGCTATCTTGCTTACACATAGAAGTTCTTAAGATAAATCTCTTGCATTCATTATTATCATTGCTTCTATTATATACTATTTCACGTAGGCTTACTAATATAATTATAATGATAATTTAGCTTTGTATAATAGCTTGATTTGAGCTATTTATCCTTATATCTAACTTGATTAATTTTTTTCTTTTTATTTTATATGAATTCTATTTAATTTTCCTTCTACTTTTATTTATACGCAGGTTGAGAAAAGAAGAAAAGAGGGAGATTTTTTTAGTTCATTGGTTTTATATTTCTAAGTTAAGTTTTCTCAATACTTACTTTCTATTTAATTAATTTGTTCCTTTCATATTATCATCATTTTCCTGGGATTTTATTTGCTGGAAGATGATTTTAAGGCATTATTATCCGCTTTTGCTTGCTTGCTATTAAAATATTATATAGAAACCATCTAATTTGTATTTTTCATTTGTATATTTTGGCTTGACATTTTGAGCTGATATTCTTCCTTGATTATACGTTGTTTATATAAACCTTCACAATCTATAGTATGCCTTTTAGGCGAAATTTGATGACTTAAAATTGTCTACCCTCTTTTTTTTTATTTTGATATGATGTGTAAAATTAAAATAACCTTAATAACTACTTATTTATGATTTTATTTTATGGAGAAAAGACTTTATGTATGTTTATGAATAGTAATTTTCATTGTAGCAAGTTTATATCTTAGATGGGTTTATTTTTTAGATTGCCATCTATGTTTGTTGTGATAACTTGTATTTGTTTACAAATGCACTTCCTTCTTCTTGTTTAAAAATTTGTTATCTCTATTTTTCATTTCAAAATTGAGCCGAATTGGCTCTAGTATGCATTTTTATCTTGGTTTTTTCATTTTTTTTCTTTTAAGTTGTGGTGAACTCTATTTCTTTATTTTTGACATTAACTACCAATTACAATTCTCTTCCTAATTTCTTTTCATTTTATATGATTGTGGTTTTGATATAATAACCAGAGATGATGCATTTTATAATTCATTAAATTTTCAATTTTTAATTGATTAGTGAGCTAAATTTAAATTTCTTTTGTTTAAACTAATTCTCCTCTATTCAGCCTCATCCCCTTATAATATCTATTATTCACATATTTTTTGGTTCCTCATTTGCATGCCCTTTTTTTTTTTTAAAAAAAAACTCTCTGTGATTATTTTATGATTTATAGTTGCATGTGACAATTTTCATGTTTCATTCAAGTGTTTAAATGTTTTGATTTATTAAGATTTTTATAATCTGTCCATTGATCTAGTGTCAAAATTATTCTCTTATTGAGTTGAACTTTATTTTCTCTATTCTTTTTAATTCTTCATCATTATTATTATTCATTATTTTCATTGCTTTGCTATATCATAAACTTCACATGTCTACACTAAAATAGAATCTTGATTTTATTTCATACTGATTTTTTTAAAACTTTAAAGATTAAAGGGTATATCTCTAATATGGTATTTTTTGAATGTGTGTTTTTATTTACTTTTATTCTCTTGAGTGTTCCTGAGATCTTGGTATTCATTTATCATCTTTTCTTTTTGTTTCATAGGATCTATTGACTTCATGATTCTAATATCCTCTAATGACTTAAATTTATTCTTATATATTACTCTTATTAAATTATATGCATATGTAGCCTTTGAGTTATTTTGGTTATTTAAGAGGCCTGTCCTTGTTTCAATATGACTTTTCACTATTTTGATCTCATGATTTGGGCAATTGATTCAGTTATTAAAGGTGTATATGTCTATTTCTACTTAAAATGAACTTTAAATCTTAATCTTCCTAATTTTTTACGGCTTACAGTTTATTAATATCCATTTGTGTGGCTGTATAGTTCTTTTAGCATGTTCCCATCCATATAATTCTGAATTCAATTATTATCTTGCTATTGTGTATATACTCAGTACCTTCTTATTTCTAAAAAAAGAATCCTAAAGTATCGATTGATTTTATGTAATTTAGTCTTATTTTGCTTTAAGCTTTTTTTATAGGAAAGTACTTTTAGTGTCGAGTTTTATTCACTAATGGTAATTTAATGAAATTACATATTGCTTGCTTATATATAGTTTAGAGGGTTAATCTAATTTTTTTACTGCTTAAAGTAGTAATGAGATTTCTTTAGCTATTTCATTTCTGACCAGAACTAAGTCTTCTTTTTTCCTTGCCTACATATTTATCTTATGCATTTTCTCTTTTGTTTGTTGATATATGTTTGGGATCTTGAGTGTTGGTAGATCATTTTAGGATTATATTGTGTGTGTTTTGTTCTTTGTTTTCTCTTATGTTGAATCATTATTACTATTTTTCTTGATTATTGCCTTTTTGGTTTGCCTATAATTGGATTTGGGGGTTAAGATTGATGATTTAATTTTTTTATATAAAGGCTTACTCGTTTAGATTTCTATCATTCATGTTGAATTGTGCTCTTCAACATTTTCTTCTGGGTTTTTCTATTTCATTCTTTTACACTTTTGTCCAGTCATTATTTTTCACTATTTCCTAAGTTTTCAACAAAGCTATTTTTTTACAAGTTTAAGACCTTATCCTTTTTAATGATTTAATGGCCCTATGATGATAGAAGCTTATGAATTCATTTCATCATTATTCTACAATCTTAACTCAATTAATTATTAAATAAGTTCTAGGTGGGGTAGTTTAATGGTAGTTGCTATTATGCTGTAGTCTAACTTATTTTAATGCTTGGTGAGTTTTAGGCATGGTAGCTTAATAGTGAATTTGATGAAATAAAAAAAAATCAAATCTGAGGGCATTTATTTAACAGATCTATAATATGTGATAGAGCTATATAACAAATATGTAGAACTACTTTGATTAATCTTTGACATTCTCCAAACATTAAAAGAATTAAAACTGACTCCCTTAATGCATATAAAGAGAGTTCATAATGAATAAATAAGAAGGTAGATGTCATGGATCATTATCTGACCTCCTCTAAATCTGAAAATCTGATATTGACTTCCAAAATTTAAGAAGGCATAAAAAATTACCTGATCTGAATCTTTATCTTTGCTGTTGTTATATACTGCTTTGCTTTTTCTAAAACTGCCGTGAATTCCAAGATTTGTTGCTGGTTCTATTTTTCAGATCTAGCTCTTTTTTATATACTGCTCTCTATTTTCTACTATTTTATCTCCTCTACGCTCTTTTCTTTCTGCTTTCTTTCTAACTTGCATATTTTACTCTACTGCATATTCTTTTTTTTTTCTCTACTCCTCTACTACATTTTTTGGGTTTTTCCTTTGCTGTTTTCTTTTTTGCTATTTTATTGCATGACCATCTTTTTCTATTACATTTTTCTATTATTTATAGATTGTTGCAGTGATATTTTTTTAATTTTGATGAATGGTAATTTTACTATTCATTTACTATTTATTGTAGTTTTTTTTATTGTGCTTGATTTTTTTGCAGGTGGGCTAGGCTAGGTTGGACTGGACTTTTGAAGGGCTTGGTGGGTTAGACAATTGTTGGGTTTACGAGTCAGTAGGCTACTGGACTTAGGCAGTTTAAGCCCAGTAACTTATGACCTTTTTTTTTTTGTGTTTAATTTTTTATAATTTCATAATTTTCTATATAATGTATTTCTTTTTATCATGTAATTTCATTGTTAATTAAAGTGCTTTGTATTTATCTTTGTATAATTTCTTTTATCTTGTATTCAGAGATCAATAAATTTATTATCTTATATTTTGAATTTATTAAGATTAAATTTAATTATTTTCAATTTTTATTTTATTTATCTTATTAATTTTAGACTCTCTTAATTTAGATAATTGTACTTTATTATTTTAGTTTTATGTACTTTTTTAATCATTTAAATTAGTTTAATTAGACATTTTAATTATCAAACCGAATAAGAATGCTAATAAGAATTTAACATTCAAATAATAATAATAATAATATTTTTTACAAATGATAATAATTTCCTTTTATTAATAATGGTAACATACCTTAGTTATTCGTGACAATAATAATAATAATAATAATAATAATAATAATAATAATAATAATAATAATAATAATAATAATAATAATAATAATAATAATAATAATAATAATAATAGTAATAGCATTTTATATATAATAGCACAAGTGATAATAATTATTTAATAGTAAAAGAGTTATTTTATAAGATGATTTAAATATTTAAATTTATATTAAAATTAAATATTGTTTATTTAGCTGGACGAAAATAGATATTTACAACCGTGATCATTGATGGGTTACAATCTCAAAATGATTGGTAAGTTTGATATATTAATTTATAATTCAATTTTCATTGTCTTATATTCTTTACGTGCTTTAAATGGCAGATTGTATTTTTGCTTTGTTTTTCTAGTGATTATAGCTATTTTGTTGCTTCATTTGTTGAGTATTTCGTTGATGGTAAAGTGTTTCTAGTGATGTGTGGATATGTGTAGAAGTAGATTAATAGATTTATTATACCATCATGGAAGAAGAAAACAAATAGAGAACATTGTTAGTGAATCTGAAATAGCACCAACAAAATGTAAAGTAAAAATGTATATTAGAAGCAGAAATGGTATGTAGATGAATTATTTCTATAATTGATTTATTATGTGTTACAGCTACTATTGCAAACAATTTCCTTATTTGTATCTAATAGGCATATTTTTGTAAGGAATTTAATAACATTAAAGATAGGCAATTTTTAGTATTATATATTTTCTTTTATCTTGGATATCAATTTTAGCATTATGACAATTTATGACAAATTGTATAATAGTTTTGATTTTTATGGTGTACCATGTTATATCTTATTTTATCAAATCATACCAAATTTCAGAGTGTATATAAAACCTTTGAATTTTGTAGTATATGATGTTATATCTTATTATACCAAATTTCAAAATGTGTATAATAGCCTAGATTCTTGTGGTCTACCTTGTTATACCTTATTATAACTTGTTATACTAAATTATACCAAATTTTAGAATGTGTATAATAGCTTAGATTTTTGTGGTCTACTGTGTTCTATCTTATTATACATTGTTATACCAAATTACAGAATGTTTATAATAGCTTGGATTTTTGTGGTTTACCATGTTATACATTATTATATCAAATTGTACCAAATTTCAGAAAGTGTATAATAGCTTAGATTTTGTTGTCTACCATATGACACCCCTTACCCGATTGGGTCGCTAGCCAGTTGCCGAGCCTGACTAAAAAGTCTACACATAAATGCGTTATCCGAACTCAACCAGCTCTTATACCTTAACCATATGTTTAAAACATCTTTTAAAATAATTATCCTATGAAAGTACGGATTATCAAAAACTTTTCAAAAACATGGTTACAATTCACTTTTGAGAATTCTCGTGTCGAAAATCTAGCAGCATAACAGTTATACTGGGACATTATCCCAAAAATGAATAGTAACCTACACATCAAAATAACACTTTTATAATTATTTTCAATCATTCCCCAACATCTGTGATCCTCTTATAACTCCAATATCACGTATTAGCAGAAACATCAATCTCAACCTTAAGAACATATATCATACAATAAAAATAGTTTAAATTGATTTTAAACAAATTACAGACCATAAAATCTAAAGAGATTACAATTATATATAGTTTAGGCCTATCTTCCCCAAAATGTATCATATGAGTGCTTAACCCTATATATCACATAATTCTAGATACAAAAACCAAAATTATACCAAAAGAAGCAGTCTTCTCTCGATAATCTTGAAATCCTAAGGCTTGTGCTCAAACTGTCTCTTTACCTACGCATCGCAAAACAAATGATACATTAAGCAATAACTTAGTCGTGTAATTAAATTAACTTGTGCATCTATGTCTTTATATAAACATATAAAATGTAAATGAACATAACCATTCACAATATCACATTATATGCCATATCAGCCATAACATGCATTGATGCATTAACATAACACAAATCATGCACATAGCTCATTACGGGTCATACATTAACATAAAACCATATCACAACCATTTAATCATGTATTATTTGATTAACATCTATTTAACTTATTTTATTATGCCTTTTTTAGAGTAAAGGGAATATCTTATGGATAACGGGATCATGGTGTGCAATGGCCCACATTATGGACCTTACGGGTGCTACATTAGCATGAGTGTGCAGTGGCACTTCTGGACCTTAAAGGCTGCCGCACTAGCATAGGATATGTGCAGTGGCCCTATTGCACCTTAGCAGTGGTTGCATCTGTATAGATCCAAAGATCAAAATATAAGCCGGTGGATTAGACATTTAGTGGACCTATGGACCAAAACACATTGAGGCACTGAAGTACCCTAGTAGCTGCTATAAAACTCCCTAATTTATCGGCTAACCTATCCATACTAGGTTATTCTCATATGGGCTATTAACATTTTATTTTTAGTTAAACCTTCTATTTAAGCTTATTATAGCTTTTAATTGCTTTGGTTTAGCCAACAAATGACTAAAGTGGGAAATTATGTTATAAATCTATTTTTAGCGATCAAGCTTATTATATCATGCAATTAACCACAATTTGAGGCCATATAAATATCAACACACATACATCACACAAAAGTACAATTATTTTCCTTTTGTAAGTGTCATTGATTTCCATTATGTCATGAAATTACCATATTTATTCACATTATAGCATAAGCTCATTCAAGATGTATTATGCCCATATCTCATCATAATATGCATTATGGCATTACATGATAGTGTGATACCTCATTAGGCACATAATATGTCTCAATCATATTATTGCCATATACATGACCATTTGGCTATATCAACTCACTTATTCTTAATATCCCTCATAATCACATTACATCATGATTTTGCCATATACATAACCAATTATATAAAAAACGTGACATATAATTTCTAACTCATGCATTAAGTAAAACTCACATACATGTAAATACATGTT
>CANXYI010354614.1:0-14871 GCA_948208565.1 Hura crepitans | reverse complement strand
AGAGGCTTTAGCTCTCACCATCATGATGTTAGAAAGTTTGGCACTTTCACTCCTACACACTATGCTTGTTATGATGTTCCGTGATCTAAAAAGGAGCTGCTGTTGCTGCACCCAATAGCTTTAACCAATAGGTGTTCTGATTTAAAGGCAAGTTACCAACTTTATAACTTACATCCACTACTAATTAACCACCACCAAAACAATTGAAATTACAGCAGTGTACCCCACTTCCACTAGCCCTCTAATCATACCTTACGACCTCCCAAACGCTGCGTAATTAGCGCTGAATGGAGAATATGATAGTTTATCTTCTGCTGCGATTATTACAGCAGCCACAGAAATAAGTGTAGCAGCAAAATCCTATTGTGATTGTTATTTAATTAAACCTCTCTTGTCAGCATAAATTCACAAATGCCACAATCAAATCCAACACAACCTCAAAGTCTATAATGCATCTACAGTTCATTTGAAACTTTTTCCCTGATCTAAACATCTTATTTGATTGCACAATCAACACATGACAACAATTGAAGTTATTTGCACCTACTAACTCAGTGATTCAATCCCTACTAAAATTGAATAAATTTATAGAGTTAGAAATTTGCACTAACCTGAGATTCTAGATAGCAGATAATACTTTCTAATGTTCATGAAATTTTCTATCATAAAAGCATGCAATCTATCATAGCTTAAGAATTTAAGTTACAGCAGCCATGTTCATTATATGAACAAAACAAAATGCGCTATCATTCGATTTTACTCACTGGCGACTTTAGCTAAATTGAAGGTAGAATAAGCACAGACCTGTGTTAATGCTTCAACAATCACTTCACCTTTCAATCTTCTTCAAAATCATCACGCACCATTTCACAGCAGTAGAATTTTGCTTTAAAATTGTGAGTGACGGTTCCTTCCTAAACAATTTCAACAAACATCAGCACTCTTCCCCCTTTCAGTTGTAACATCGAAGGAGAAATGCTCTCGTTTTTATTCACATCTCGCCCCTTTGAGCTGCTGAACTTCAGTAGAAATCACTATCCTTTAGCTGAGTTTTCTGCTTTTAAATTCTCAACTCCGCAATCTGTAACTCTGCTCAGCTGCCTCAGTCCTGTACATTAACTTGTTCCCCTTTCTTTTTCCTTATTTAATGTTTTCAATTTCCCCATGAAAACTCAGAACCTCTGTCGGTTTTTTTCTCCTTCTTCTACCATAACTGTTGTTCTCCATTCAAATGGACTCTCAAATTCTCATTCTCCAACCGGTCACCTCTAGTCCTCAATTTCATCATTCTCCCACTACTATCCTCTTCTTCTATTTTCAGTTTGATGGTTCCTTATTTTGGGTCCATGAATTGTGCTCTACTTCTCATTTTCAATTGACGACTCTTATCAGATTGTAGGAAACAAACTTTGAAGCATGATTTTAATCTGGTAAGGGGATTCATCGTACTCCATCTATTCCGGTTCCTTGCGTTTTTTTAACGAAAAGGACATTTTTCTTTTCGGGCTTGCGTTTTCTGTTAAAAAAAATTATTTATAATTGCTCCAAAAATGTATGAAAATTTTTTAAAAAAATAGCTTATATAATTTTTTTAATTATATTTTTAAAATTTTTAATTTTAATATAAATATTTTTTTTATTATCTTAAACTCTAAAAACTTAAATTCTAAATCTAAAATTTTAAAAATTCTAAAATTCTAAATTTTAAAATTTAAAATTTAAAATTTAAAATCTTAAATTCTAAATCTTAAAATTCTGAACTTTAAATCTAAAACCTAAATCCTAAAATTAAAATTTTAAATATAAAATTTTAAATCTAAAAATTTAAATCCTAAAACATTAATTCTAAAATTATAAAACCATAAACCCTAAATCTTTACAATCAATGTCACTTTTAGAGAAATGATTTTGTAAAGAAAAAATATGTAAAAAAATATTTTTTTTAAAAAAAAATTGTGTTTGAATTAATAGTAATAAATGGATAATTTTAAAATATTTTTAAAATATAAAATACTAAAAAAATATATTTAAAAATTTTAAATACTCATAATATATTTTTAAAACTAAAAATAAAAAAAGATGAACGGTGTAATTTTTGCTATTGGAGAGCTTTTTAATATGCTCCCATTTGTACCGTATTTCACTCTTAAAGATGCTTCTATATTATTATTATGTTGTGCTCGTATTTATCTTAATTAAATCCTCTTTTTATTCCCCACCAATCTTTCTCTAATTGTGCTTCATTGATATTAATTAATTTTTTATTTAATTTGTGTATATGTATTTATCAGTTTAACTATTTGATTTAGTCATTAGGGCATATACCATTATTCATTTATTGATATTATTGATACATACAAGCCTTAAACTATTTAATTAATTAAATAATATTTTCCATTCATTTTCTAATCATTTAATTTTGAAAAATTAGATCCTATTTTCTTTTGTTTCTTACTATAATTACTTAGTTTAATTCTTATTCTGATATTTATTCCCCAACCTCCCATTCTTCTCTTTCTCTCTTCTCTTCTTGTTTTTTTTTTCTTTATAAATCTTATTTTAAATTATAGGATAATTCCTAATTCCCTCTCATAAATTTAATTAACATATCACGTACCGATACCCGACTAAAAAATCAATAATAATTCCTTTTAAAACTTTAAAATTTCGTGGCATTATAATTTTATTGAAGGGCAAAAGTCAAAATTTACTTATGACTTTACAAAATAGATAATATTGCCTCTCAATTATTTTTTTGTAATTTTTGCCCCAAACTTTCAAAATTAATAAAATTTACTCTTTTTGGTCTTCAATTTTTAGTATTTTGAGGGCTAAATCAATCTACATTGAAAAGTATGAAATTTTTTTATAACATTTCAATTCATTATAAAAAGACATTTTGAAGGAAAATAAAAATTTAAAAGTAAATATTTTTTAGTTCGTAAAATTCAAAAATAAATTTTAATTTTTATCCTTTATTAAAATTAAAATTAACAGAATTTATAACGATAACTGTGGTAAATGTCTCTAAATTTGCAATTATCTCAAAAAAAATTAAGTTGAAAAAAAGATTCTAAGAATGTGTTCTGCATAAAAGTGACTGCTTATTCATTAAGCATGAAGTAAGTGTAGTTGTAGATGTGGTGGAGAAAAAGAAGGTGGTGATGGCCTAGACGTATAAATAGCACGTGCCTGTCCTGTCTCCCAACAAAGGTCAAACCGCTGTCTTTCCAATTTCTCTCTTCATTCCTGTTTTGCTTTTCCTTCTACAGTTCCTTTCCTTTTTTTCGTTTTGTTCTCATCTCTCTATCACTGTATTCACCAGCAGCAAAACACCATAAAATTCCTCTATCTATGCCCACAAAATGTATGGACTTGTATTATCAGCTGCCCTGATTCTAGTCTGAGGAGATGTGAAATTTCTCTTTCCTTGATTAATACCTCAATCATTCTAAAAAGCTGATTGCTTTATCGGCCAGATTGGTTTTTTCTTGGATATGGAGGCCATCAAGAAGCAAGCTGCCAGGCTCAGAGAGCAAGTCGCAAAGCAACAGCAAGTGGGTTTTTTCTAAGCTAATCTGTTTTTTCTGTCTCTATATTTGAATTTTGGTTTGTTTTTCAACTGCTTGGAGAATCTGGTCGTTAATGCTTTTTGCTTCTTTTCTAATTACCATGTGAAAACAGAGCTGATATTTATTTACTTTCTTCTTTGAATCAATGAAGAAAAGAAAGGAGTTGACGTTTAGGGATAGGTGGAACCAGAAATTATGTTAGGAGCTACTTAGGAACTTGATGTAATTGCATAAAGTTTGTATGAGTTTTCTGTTTACCAGAAGAAGTTAGACAGCAAGAAATTATTTTGTTTATTACAAGTAGTTGGTTCTATCTCATCTATAAAATAAGCCATACAATTCAATCTCTCCTAAAAGTTATTTTTCTTAAAGATAAAGTAAAGTGAAACTGGATAAATCTATGAAAAGTATATAATATGATTTCTGATCCAGTAAAATAAGAAAAATAAAATTTCCTTAAATCAAGACATTTTAAAATTTTCAGAAGTAGGATCACTTTTCTTTCAATCCTCTATGAGGCTTAAGGTAATTACTTGAATTTTTATTTGAGAGAGACAAATACGAAACATGAGATAAAAGATGAATTTTGTTGTTTTACTTTACCATATAATGCAAGAAGCTACGAGAAAGAGGTTTTGAATATTTAGTTTTTAGAAACAAGGAGTCTGCTGTTTGTTGAAGAGGTTTAACTACCAAAGAAAGTCTAAAAAATATATTTATTTCGCAGTCTGTTGTTAAGGTTGCATAATGAAATAATTAGTTCAGGGTTAGGGTTAGGGTGAGGAAAAGAGAAAAAAGTTGGTGACATGTTACTTTAGCGGACAACCTTTGTGAGAAAGGTATTATAAAGAGAAAAAAAACTCAGAAGTAGAGAGATAAATGAGACATCATGCTCTCCTGCATTTTAACTCAGTCAATATACTCATTGTTCTATCATTTTTCCTCACATATGAGGAGTAAAAGTTCTAAATAGGGAATTATCAAGTAATTCCAATTAAGGAAACATAATATTTCTGTCTAACAATAAGAAATTTCTAAATTATAACTTCAATTGAATCCTTTTCTGTATGCTCATAAATAAGATACATTTTAATCAATTTGTTGATGCTAAAAATTCTAAATTATATCATAATAAGATTGTCAATGCTATCAGTGTCTGCCATTTCATCCTTAACTTTAATTGAATCCTTTTCTGTATGCTTGTAAATTTTGCAGGCAGTACTGAAACATTTGGGACATTTTGGTAATGAAGCTATTGTTGTCGATGATGCTGAAGTACAATGTTACCAACGGCTTCAAAATCTATACACTTCTACGAGGGCAGCTAAGGTATAATAGCCCAACATATGTTTATCACACCATGACTAGTTCTTCAAGATCTAGGTATCTTTTTGTTTGATCTGGTACAACAGCATTTGGAAGAATATCGTTGTTGTTTGATCTGATACAACATCTTGATCTAGGTGTCATTAAGTTTTTCAGATTCGGAAGATATATTTTCCATGACATAGCAGTTTAAATTTCTTATGTTGCACAGCATTTTCAGAAGAATATTGTTCGTGGTATTGAAGCTTTTGTAGCTACAAGTTCAAAGCAAATGGAGATAGGTATGTGATTTTGCTCATTCGTTGCATTCATTTGCTTTACAATGCTGATATATAAAGTACACATAAATTATTTTAGCAAGAAAGTTGGCTGAAGATTGTTGTAAATATGGAGCTGATGCTCAAAGCACAAATTCTCATCTTTCAAGAGCTGTTCTTCAGTTTGGTAGTTCGCATGATTTGATGGAAAATGAGAGGGAAACTTTACTTGGAATCCTTGGCGTTCAGGTGAGTTGTGCACTTGTTTTAATTTCTTATATAAACTTTAAAGTTATCTAGATACATGATCCAACAGGGATCCGAATGGGCTGAGTTGATATTGCATATATATGAAAATTTCTGTAAAATTATCTATTGTTTGATTTATCGATTTTTTACTTTACTTTTCAACTTAAAATTTGGATGATATCCTGGGAAATTTTGGAACTCATATTAAAATGCCAATTTGATTGTTTGTTATTTTTTTTTAGCCTTCGATTACAGTCCTAAAAATATTAGACAGTAGTTAGAATTTGTCAAAAATGTAAGATGCTGTCTAATGTATGCTGTTTTCTCAACTGAATAGAAATAATATTGAATAAGTTGAAAGCTATGATTATATTAAGTAAGTTGGAAATTAGCAAAGACTTAAATTATGGTATTAGCAGAAGTTCAGATGCAGCACCTACATGCAAAAACTTATTATTAAGTGCGTAAATGGTGTCTGCATGTTAAACACATCTCAGCTTACTCTTTATCTTTTTATTTCTCTCTTCACTTTATGAATAGATCCTTGTTTACTGATACCATCCAAGGCCATCACTGCTGTTACATTGCCATGGCTATGATGTTACAAATCTTATTGCGACCTCTCCTAAATAGGCACAACTACAAAAAATATCACCATAGCATCTTTGTAGAATAATGTTCACTAGTTATGCTAATCTTTTGCATAAAACTGGTATAACACTATAGGAGCTCTGATCGTTTCAAATCCTGGCCATCAGATTTATGATTTTGATCTACCATTTTGAATAGTTTCTGGATAAAATCAAGCCAAAAATTTCCAGAGAAGTTCAATATAGAAGTCAGTGATAGACCATCATAGGCTGGAGCTTGGTTACTTCTTCTTAGCTTTTGCCTCCAATGCTGTAAAGTTCTCTGTGCTTTAGGTATTTAATACTAAGAATCATTGTGGAGGTCACAAATATGAAGTACAAGTTGTCATTTCAGAGAACTTAGACTGTTGCCATTCTTTTTATCTTTATAATTGTGCTATAGATTTCTTTATATAGGTTGCTGAGCCTCTTCAAGCAATGGTTACAGGAGCTCCATTGGAGGATGCTCGCCATTTAACACATCGTTATGAAAAACTCCGTCAAGATGTTGAAGCCCAGGTGATCTTTGGCTTCAGTTAGTTGTCTGGTAGGGTAAGAATTCACTAGTATAACAACCTATTTTCATCAGGGAGCTGAAGTGCTGAGGCGACGATCAAAGGCTAGGGAATCTGATATATCTGCGGAGTATTGCATGAAGCTTCGAAATGCAGAAGCAAGGCTGACTGAGCTTAAATCCAGTATTAGAGCACTTGGGAAAGAAGCAACTGACGCCATGTTGTCAGTTGAAAATCAGCAGCAACAGATTACTGTTCAGCGTCTATTTACTATGGTACTGCTAGTCACTCCATTTCTTCCGCTGCATGTGTTTTGGGTGCATGAATCTCTCTAGCTTATCTTCATTAAATGGTTTGTTAACATCAGTAATATTTCTTATTTAATCACCATCAATGTGTTCTTTTACACTGTAGTTTCTTGTTTGTGTTTTATCACTTGTGTGTGAACATGAAAATTAATATTTATTTGCTCAGGTTAGTGGAAGCACTTTAGGGGCAGAGAAAAAGAGTTGAGAATTCATTTTCATATAAAGTGAAGACCTAAATTTCCTCTAACTTCCTAGACGTGGAATAGTTCCTTTTGTCAAAGTAAATCAATTTTATTGCCATGGGGATCAATTGTACATTTGAATTTCAAGACCTAAATTTAGATTTTAAGTTGTGCTGTGAATTTCCTTGCCAACCAGATAATTTTATATACATACCTTAACAAAGGAAATCCCTTATCAGATGCTTGAGTATGAAGAATTATGATCTGGTAATTTAAGGTTGTGGAAAGGAGTATGTAGCTCTCTTTTTCAATTTTGTCAGTAAAATGACTCCTTTTCTTTTCGTTCTCTATTATAAAATATTTTTGGCTGCATATTTTTGTTCTATTGCTTTTGCAGCATAAGGACTCATTTAGGTGTTGGTGAAAGTGATTTCTTATGCTGATGATAAACTTATTTGGGGCCGTTTCTTGTTTTCCTTGATTGTCTGATACTTATTTTGCTCCCTATATGGGGCTGCTGAGTGATACCTAGATGGTCTACAACTGCATTTACTTTTCTTCACGTGGACCTGAAGCAAAATTGTATTTCAGGTAGATGCTGAGAGATGTTATCATCAACATGTTCTTTCTATTTTAGATAAGTTGCATGATGAGGTTTGTGACTACGCACCTTTCTTCTGCTATCTCTCTGTTTGTGTTGGTGTAAGCTCTACATTTTTATAGCATATTCTGGCTGGCACAACTTTGACTTTTTATTTCTGGAGATAGATGATACTGGAGGAACAATTAAATGATTCTTTATCGAAATCAGTGACAAGGCAGCAAGAAAATAATGCCCCATTGGTGCTTCAGAATACTACTTCAAATGGATCAGATGATCAGACACATACTAATCAAAACAATGTGCTTTTCATAGCAAAAGTAAGGTTTATGATATTTTGGAATATCCACTTCATTAGGAGTTAAATCCTGTCTCATGGGAAAAGAAAAAAGAATTGTAAAATCCTCAATTTGACATCATTTACTCCATGTGATTGTACTTGCAAATTTGTTAATGTGCTTCTAAGTCTTATTTCATCGCATTCCATCCGCTTAAATTGATATGTTATGGTAACTCTCTGCCCAAAATGCCCGTAGCATTTTATTTGGTTCCATCGAAGCATTTGTTCTGCATTGTACTTCAAGTCACATCCCAAGTTTAATTTCTTTTGTTTCTGCTCATTTGAATACTATGTTTATTGCCAGCCATCATCAGAATTTTAGCTAAAACAGTTTTTTGGGGTCTCTTGGTGGGAGGGAGATAAGGAGAAACTTCCCTGTGATGGGATAGAGCTGAGGATGGGGAATGGCTCCATTACTGTTATAGCAATCATTCTTCTAATACTCTGGCAAAAGCGTGATAAGCTTCTCAAGTTAATTTCTAATTTTCTTGTAATCAATAAAATTTCAGGTCATACACCCATTTGATGCCCAAGCAGAAGGGGAATTAAGCTTATCTCTTGACGATTATGTAGTGGTTCGGCAGGTACTTTCTTGGATATTATCTCAACAACCTATAGATTATTGAACTTCTTGGCGAGAAATCTTATATCTCAGAGCATAAATAGTTGCAACAGAAGAAGCTGATACCGACCTGGAATTGTTTATACTTGCCTGTGGAATAATTTTCAGTATCCTATTCACGTGATCGTGACTGTGTGAGTCAAATGCAAATTAAATGAGATACATTTTCTCAGTAATTTCTGTCAGATCAGGCCTCTAAACAGCCTAGCGGCTCCCTAGTGGTTAAAAATGAAAAAGGAAGCTTAGAAAAAGAAGCACACCATGGCTCGCCCATCAAACGTTTCTATCTAGGCATTGCTGTTCTCTTCAAATTCTGGAATCTAGGTTGGCTAAATAACCATCCCAGAATTAGGTTGGTTAAATAGAGTACATACATAGTTGATGATTTTTATGATGCAACTAGCCATTATAGTGATGCTTTTGTCATCTGGTAGAGTTCTTCTTGGAGAATGACATTTTGTTGGCCATAACAATGATTTGGTCTTCATATAAAACCCAGGCAAATAATAATTCAAATGACAATCCAAATCGAAAGAACAGAAACCTTTTTCACCAATAACTATCTTCTTTGCTTTGCAAGCCATCAAGAAGCTAGATGTTATATTTTGAAAGCCCGGAGCTTCTCTTAATGATAACTACACCAATAATAAAACCAGATTACAAAACCAGAATTGCATTTGGTTTATGCATTCAATTTTTATTGTTTTGAGACAAGTTTGAGATGCACAGATTTGTCGGTTGGACCGATTCTTGCCTGCATTTATTTATGTATATGAATATGTTTTTAATTATGGAGTCTCTTTTTACCTAATAAATGTTTCTGTATTTTCTGTTTTCCGTATCCGGTCGGTGATATTGCAAGGTGGCTCCAACAGGGTGGTCTGAAGGAGAATGTAAAGGAAAGGCTGGATGGTTTCCATCTGCTTACATAGAAAAGCAGGAGAAAGGACCAGCAAACAAGATAATGGAAGAAAGTTAACAGGATCATTCTTTCAAGGATGTATATTCTGTATTGTCTTACTGGCATTGATAGTATCATTTTTGTGTATTACGCGGCTACAGATGGCTTTGTTGAGGGCAATTTCTTTTGGTGTAGTGTGCAATAAGATTCTATCTGTAATATGTACAGGCATGGATAGTTGTGGCTTGTACATTAGTTGTGAAGCATTTGTGTAGTACATGTTGTATGCAGCATCAGTGTTGAAAGCTCTTATTTCTCCTTTTGGTTTATTACGCAATTATCTCTGATCATGCTAATTGTTGCTATAACTAAAAGCTTTATTTGCCCAGAACTGTTCTTCAATAATAAAAGAATTGGTTTTCACATATTTATATAAGGGAAGGCTAATGGGAATTGATGCTGATCGAGTTTTTTCCTGTTCTATTTATCACGTGTTTGAGTAAAAAAAAAATTTGATCGAGTTGAGGGTATGAAAGGTTTTGACCATTAAATCAACTACTTGAAATAACAAATTAGAAAAATTAGTAATATCAAATGGGAAAAAATGTGAAAGGAAAATTTGTATATGCTATATAGAGAATTGTTAAATACTTTCTTTTTGGCAATTTTTTTTTATTTTTTCAATTTTTTACATTACAAATGTGCAATTCAAATTGAGCATGAGATCTTAAATTTTAAAAAAATGGATTCATATACTATGGATAGTGAGGAAGGTAAAATAAAATGTAATTAGAAGTACGGGTATTCATCCTGACGGTTCGGTTCAAAATCGAAAATCGAAATTCTAAAATTTTCAGAATCGAACCGAATCGAAATTTCATAAGGACGGAACCAAAAAAATCGATATTTATATAGAACCGAACCAAAAAACCTAATTAACCGAAATTCTATATATATATATTTTTTTTATATATAAAAGTTCCAAAACGACGTCTTTTTAATAAGTTTGATCGATTCGGTTCTTTCAATTTTTGCTCTTTAATAACTAAACTGATTAAACCGAAATTATTCTAAAAAACCGAACCAAAAAATTAAAAATTAAAAAAACCGAACTAAATATATTAAATTATCAAATTTTCAATTCAATTTTCAATTTCAATTTAGTTTTAAACCGCCTTAATTAGAAGAATGTATTTAATATTACCCGTGATATATATGTACGTATGGACACGTGCAAAACACTAGATTGCACTTGGGGAATTAAACTCAAACTCCATAGGTTAATCATTCTTGAACTTAATTGAATGAGCAGGAGAAGGAAAAACTAAAATTGGAAGCAATTGACCTCTTTTTTTTTTCAAAATTTAATCAACCTTAAAATTTACTCACAAAATGTGTATTAAAATTTGAAAGCAAGTTTACTCTCAACTAGAAGTGAGAATTGAGATATTGAATACAATGGACACAAAGAACTTACCATACATTTAGATAATATCATTATTTTATTTAATTTTTTATTAAAAATATATTTTAATATAAAAATTTAGAAAACTTAACGTAATATAATAAAATGGGGGTCTTGAGAGAAATTTGAGTCCATCACCCATTCTTTTTATAAATAATATAATATTATTATTTTATTTAAATTTGACATTAGTTAATTAAATGTACATTAACTCCGTTTGGATGATAATTTTTCGTAATTTTATAATGTATTATTTTTTATTATATCATACGATTTTATAATGTATTGTATTGAAAAATGTTTGAGGTGGCTATACGATTTGTTATAATTTTGTAATTATTTTCTATTTTGATTGATTGTATTGTATTGTATTAAATAATAGGTAAATTACTTTATTAATCTTATTTAGTGTAATATTTATTTTTATTAATAATTACTCATTTTATTAATTTAATAAATATTCTTATTTTTTTACTATTCAAAAAAATAAAAATATATCATAAAATAATATTTATTATAAATAAATACTTGTTTTATTTAAAAGTATGTAAAATAATAAAAATATAAATAATAAAATAAATATTAGATAAAAGAAACATATTAAAATATAAAATAAATTCACATTCACGATTAATGTCATAATATAAATTAAGTTAATATTACAAATTATACTAAAGTAAAAAGAGATTCTTAATCATAATATTTTGCTTTTATAGTGAAAAAGAATGATAAGAAATAAAATTAGAACGTAAAATTATTATATAATGAAAAAATTACTAAATTGGTGATTTAAAATTTAATAATGTTTCATGATTTTAGAATATAAAATATGATGTCATTATTTTAACTATCAAAATAAACGTAATTTTATAAAATATATTATAAAATTATTTAGAATTACCAAATAAACAGGGTGTAAAAAAATTACAAATTTAATAAAAATTGAGGGACTTGAAGGAACAACGCAATCCAACGCTCGGGAACTTGAAAAATGGTTTTTGCCTTATAAAAACCCAAAGCTCATTGCAAATTCAGTGTCCTCTTCCATCTTCACTTGAGTAGGCATCTCAGCATTTGAAATCTGGTAGGAGAAGAGCATTTTAAAATTTAATGGTGATCTGCTCTTCTTCTTCTTCGACGTCATCATTCTCTGATTCCTCATCAACCAAGTTATGGATTACGCATGGTGTTTTGGCTGGTGCTGCTATTGCTTTGGCGATTGGCGCTCGTGCTTATTTGGCTAGATCCAGAAAGTTTCGAAGCCGAGTTGTTGGCATTATTCCTGCACGTTTTGCATCGTCTCGATTTCAGGGCAAGCCTCTTGTCCAGATCTTAGGGAAACCCATGATCCAGGTGCTTCACTGTACTTTTTTCCCCACTCTAATTTAATACTTTAGGCGCGAGTTCAATTTCATTTTTATGAATAATTTCATATAATTCTGATATACCATTAGTTAACATTGAGCTGCTTCGTCATTGCAAAAAAACTGGCTTGAAACAATTTTATTTTATTATTACTATTTTTTTTTTCATTTGTTGGACAGAATTGAACTGTCAAAGCATTGTAGATCAAAGATTTTTTTTTGTTATTTATTAAATTAACTTTTGTTTGCCGATTCAGCCAATGGAACTTAATTTGAGTCTTGAATTCGGATGTGAATGCATTTTCTCTCGAAGGATGTGTTGATCTTCAGTCTAATGAACAAATAATACGTAAAACAACATGGTTATGGACACTCCATATTATGCTGTTCTGATATTTGGATTGTGATTAAGAAAGAAATGAAAAGAGCTAAATTCTTTTAGAACCATCTCAGTTATCATGAGTTTGTTCTGAACATTTATATATAAGGGTAAATATAATGCGGTCACCATGCTATTACCATCGGAAAAAATGGTTCTCAAATAGTTTAATCGTGAAACGCTTCACTGGCTCATGAATAACGAATGGACTATGATAATTGATCTCTCTTAAAAATGCTTCTGCATTGTATTTATTTCACTTATGTTTTTGATTGATTGTGCACAGAGAACTTGGGAAAGGGCCAAACTGGCAACTAGTTTGGATCATGTAGGTAAACAATTTTCCTTGGTCGAATTCTATATTTAGTTTATATGTTTTATTTTTTATTTCTTATTTTTTATTTTTTTTGATGGAAATGATGCAACGACTTCTTGCTTATTTAAGGATGAGCGTGGTTTAGCCCCTATTGTCTGCTTTTGAGTCCTCTAATTCTTCAATTAGTTTCTATCGAGACCTATGTGAGTAGTTGGAATTTCTTTCTTTTTTTTCTTTTTCTTTTTTTTTTTTTGTTAATAAGAGTAAGTGACTGGAATTTAGTACGCTATTAATGCTACAGAATCATATGGAAGTCCCCATTAAAAACAGTTTTGAAAATTATAGGTGGAAAAAATAGGAATTCTATTCTGAAGAAAATGAGAAAAGTGTGAAAGCAATTAAAAAGAAAAAGAACTTCTTCCAAACCACAAGCATGCTGTGCTAATTTATGTTAAAGGAGTTTTAATTTGGAAGGAGGGAAGATTATCTGTTTCAAACACAACTATAATTAGTGGGTCGATCATAATTATTAAACCATGCCCGAGGCACAAGGTGCACTTGGTGCTGGCCTGTATACACTTAAACTGAGTGATTTCAACAGAGGCTTGACTGCCTGGATGGATGCCTTCCTTATGCCATAAGGTACATGAAAAGGCAACTGCAAGCCCATGGACCTGTGAAGGCTCCAACCAGCGGATCCAAAACTTCCTTATCTTCCGAAATACAGCATCAGTTTACCAAAAAGTTTCCAAATATTTCATTTTTTTGTGGCTCCCTAAAGGTTTAGAGCATAAAATATAGTAAATTTGCAAGAGACAATATCTCAATCAATTATTCCAAACTGCATTTTAGACTAGATATGATAACTACCCTTATTATTTAAGGACAATGATCTCGACTGTTGTGGTCAACATCTTTCTTCATTTGTTTTTGGAAATGGAGGATGGGGTGAAAACAATAGAGGAGGGATTCTAGGTTGGGCCATGAGCAAAGTCGAGGATATTTTATGCGGTGCAACTTGTCGTACTTGGTTCATCTATAATTCTTAATTTATCTGCATATATTCAGTGTTAATCATACATTGCTGAAATTTTTTGTGTCTGAGGTTTCTATATTGTCATTACTCTCTTGTTCCTTCTTTTTGTTGTTGGAATCCATATACATTTAATTTTATATGCTTTGTTGATAATATTTCATTGATTTGTTGCTGTTGATGCAGTCGTGGCAACAGATGACGAAAAAATTGCGGAATGCTGCCGCGGATTTGGCGCAGATGTTATTATGACTTCAGAATCTTGTCGAAATGGTATGCCACTACTTGGTCCTTGCTTAGGTGTTAATTTTACTTTTTTTATTGGATTTGCTGATAGTTGCGAAGTTTATTATTGTGTTTTGTACAGGTACAGAGCGTTGCAATGAAGCACTAGGAAAGCTAGAAAAGAAATATGATGCTGTTGTCAATATTCAGGGGGATGAGCCTCTCATTGAACCTGAAATAATAGATGGAATTGTTAAAGCGCTGCAGGTGAGTTTACTTTTGTTCATGCAGATTTACCTTTTAAAACATAATTACTGCCTCTAATGAACAGGAAATTCACGTTGATTTATTGCAGTTTCACATGAAATAAAAGCCTCTTATGCACAACATGAAAAGATCCTGAAACTTCAATTATAATCTTGAAGAAAAGAAATATGCTTTATAGCTATAAAGTCATGTTCAAATTCATTCTCCAGCTATTTATTTATCACATTATGGTGCTTGTCATTTGTTTAAACATGAATTCTTGCTGGAATTGGCATATGGTTTCAGGCAGCCCCAGATGCAGTGTTTAGCACTGCTGTAAC
>CANXYI010354516.1:0-16648 GCA_948208565.1 Hura crepitans | reverse complement strand
ATTAAACATAACATAATTATTGGTAAAATTTGGAATGACATTGAAATTATTTAAGGGTTAAAAATACAAGTAATGTTTTTCCCATAGTGTTTTAGAAATAGTAACCTAGTTAAAGTTGAATGACAAAATATTTTAAAAGTGCTCAAAATAATCTTAAAATAACATGACTTGATGGTCACAGATTTTAACTACGCTAATGACATTGAGGTTGGAATTTTCTGACATTGGGAAGTAATTAAATGGAATTAATTAATAAAATAATGGTGTAAAATAAATAGTTCCTTTAAGAAAAATTACAATTTTTACAAGATATTTAAATTACGTATTTTCTTAATTAATGGTAGCAAGAGATGATTAAAATGATATATGTGGTTCTTAAAATTAATTTTTTATGATTTTAGTGTGGGAATTAATAATAGCTATCGGATTGTCATGTGTCAACAAATCTAGTCATGCATTTCATACTTGGATGGACCCTAAGCCATTTAAAAGGTCTATCTTTTTCCTCTTTTCCCTTAGTTTTGGATGCCAATTCCCTCTTCCCTCCCCCTTTCTTTTTCTTCTTCAATCTCTTAAATCAACTTTTAATCCACAATATCACTCCTTAATGCCTATTCTAGTGATAGAAAGCCAAAAGCAAGCTTGAATTGAGAGACGGTCTCTTTTGATGAATAGTGATCTTTTGACAAGTAAGTGTTTTTTTATGGTTTATTATTTTTCTAAGGTAGTAATTAATGCCAAGATGACAAATATATGCTTAGATTTAAGTTTAGATAATTGAAGAATTTTTTATGAATTTTCTAAGGTGAAAAATGGTTATATTTATAGGGAAAGAGAAGGCATTGATGGAGAAAGGCAAAAACAAAGCTTATGTGGTGAAATTAAAGTGCCATGGAGTTGATAGTAAGTGAATTTAATGGAAGATATGTTATATTCTATTTATTTTCTTATGTAAAGTGTTCGTGCATATGTTTTTAGAATTGGTGAATTGTGCATATATGTATGTAATTATGTATAACAAATGCATGAGTGAGGTAGTTGCAGGATATGAACATGTATAACTTAGAAAAGAATGAAAAATGATGTGTATGGGTGTATGGACATGCTGGTTAAATATGGTGTGGTAGGTGTGTGTGTGCGTGCAAGTGAGGTTAATGGAAAAAAATGTATGTTAGGAACATAATTGAATCAATGAATTGGTAAAAAAATGAGTTGTATGTGTATTTTGATGGAATGACTGAATGACTTACCTTGAGTGTGTGGGTGGATATAATTAATTTTAAGTGTAAATCACATGTTTCTAGTCCCCCATGGATGATGAAAGCTTAAAAGAAATGACATTGATATGGGAATTTACCTAATGGCCGATTGGTATGTGGTAAGGGTTATGTTGTTAGGATATAACTTGAAGACATGTAAGAAAGTACAAGATTTCAATTAAGTTGAGAATTGGTTATGTTACATGTGACACCCCTTACCTAATCTGGTTGTTGGACCTAAATAAGGAGTGTATACACAAACATGTTACCAAACAAACTTAACTTTTTTCTGTCACTTAAAAATCCAAATAAATTAAAACCATTTTAAATACATGTTTAATTTGAAATTAAAGTTTTAAAATTATATTCTTAAATAATTAAAAATTCATTTAACATGTTACATTTATTTTGAGAATCCTCGCATTAAAAATTCAATAACATAACAGCTGTACCAGGACACTATCCCAAAATGAATAGTAACTTGCAAAGGAAAAAAATACTTCAAAAAATCATCCATCTCATTCCCAACACAAATTGGTCCTCTTGGCCATCCAATAATAGCTCAACAACTCAATAACACAGTAAAAGAAAATATTTCATACAAACATCAAAATATAGTTTAAAACTTGCTTTAGTAGTTACAAAAAAACAAATACAATCCCAGATTAGGTCCAATCCCTCTCATGTTACATATAAGTGCCATTAAACTATCTATATCACATAATCAATATGTACAAATCAGCAAAATAATAAAAAGTAGCTTGCTCTCTATCTGCAACAGTTATAAGGCTTCAACTCAAATTTGGTTCTTCAACATACATATCACAAATAAAATGATGTGCTAAGTAATTACACCACTAAGCAAATTTGCTTAGTGGTGTAATTAAGGAAATTTAAGTGCTCACACATCCATATATATATGTTTGGAATGGCAATTCAATTATATGCATCTATATACATACATGCTTAAAATAAATAGAACATTTAAACATGTCTCAACCTTATAAACAAGCATTTATCATGATTAACCTTAACATCATCATAATTAATGAATAACATCATTCACATGTTTTACTACCTATATTTAAGGAAACATTTGACTATACTAGGTAATAAGGACACTGGCCTACATAGGCCATTAAAACCACAAAGGCCCATAATTTGGACTCGAAGGTCATTAAAAGAAACTGAAGTGTCCTAGCAGTCGTTAAACCCCTAGTTGATCGGTAAACCTATCTAATCTAGATTGTTAACTAGTATGGGCTAATCACCATATTTTAATTTTCTTGTTTTAATCACTTTAAGTAGATTAAATAATTTTTATAAAGTCATTTAGGCCAACAAATAACCAACTGGGAAGTAATATTTCTTTTATGATCCTATTATGTTCATCATATCCATAATTAGGCATATCCCAATATACCTTTAAAAGCTCGTATATATACTACATAACATGATTATAAATCACTTAGGACATCAACATAAATCATGTCCATACATCCTTCTCAAAATTAATATATCCATATTAAGCATGCTTTTATGAAAATCATTGCCTTATGCCACCATACTAGTTTCGGCCATAAGCTATCACACATACCACATTCATATCCAAAAATGTGCATAAACACAATCTCAATTGATTTCAACATCATTCTTATATATATCACTTCATTTAGCCATATCATAATCCAAACTCACAATTTACATGCAATCATGCTTAGTTAAGATACATCACCCACTTAACACCATAATCACATTTACATCAATTCCTTTCTCTTGTGTATGCATAATTCAACAATGCACACACATTGAGTTCATAAGCATTTGGCCATATTACATATACACACCCATAAATATTAATTTGTCAATTTCTATACACTAATACATAACATTTTATTCAAACATGATGATATATGTACTTATATGCTAATACACACCACAATTCATCATACAACATACTTTTCATACATTATAACCATTCGGCCATCTTTCGTCATGCCACACTCATGTGCATTCATCCATCAATATCATCATATAACATATGTATTCCAATATATCATCATTTATTATGTGAATAATTATCATACATGCATATTAGCAACATAGACACACACATGCCTATCTCAGGGCATTTTAGCCCTCACTACCAACACATCAAAATCATTAATTTCAACATCATTCAAGCATTTATTCCAACATAATTAACACATCTAACATCACTAAAACACATAATTACTTATTTATGCTAAAACGCCACATTTCCATATTTAACATACACACACATTTATGCATAAATATATCCTCACACATTAAATTTCCATAATTACACTTACAATAAGTTCAAAAGATGACATCAAGCCTGCTCACACCTTCTCTTTCCCTTTATCCTTACAATTGTTACCTGGCTTAACTATTAATTATAGATTCATTTTGTAAAAATGTGTATAAAATCAAACAAACTTCAAAAATTAAAATTGATCATATATATAAGCTCTTGGGCACCTAATAAACATGGGAAAAGTATTAGAACTAAAAAAAAATTACTCGAACAAAATTGAGTTACTATTCATCGAGGTCCAAAATTAAGCAAATCCTTTAATTTTTTTGCTATTTCTTACTATTGATGTTTAGAGGTAGTTGAGGGTCTAATCTATGGATTATTTGAAGAAAATAGGGCTTAATTTGGTGGAAAGAAAGAAAAAAAAGGGATAGACTCCTATGGTGGTTAACGGTTTTGAGAAAAAAAGGAAGGAGATGGCATTATTTTATGTTTAACCAAAATTAACCTATTTGACCCTATTTATATGGGTAAATTTTATTTGGTCTAATTCATCTTTTCTCATATTTTAAAACTAAAACCCCTTTTTCATTAATCCCTAAAAATTCACTTAATCTATACCCTACGTGCCTTTAAAAATTCAAGCTTAGAAATTAAGAAAAATCGATTAAAATGCAACTTTTTAACTGTACCTGATTTAGTAAGAATACTTTCCAATATCCAAAAATTCCAATTCCAGTACTAATGGACTATTTAAGTATCAGGTCGTATTAATCTCAAAATTTTCTAAGCAACTTTTGAATATTTTACAATTTAGCTAAAACTAGGTCACTATTCATGTGACATTGCCGTAAAACTTAAATGTCATTTTTAACCTTCTAAATGACTTCATTTTAACTTTAAATTTCACACAAAATTATGTTATGATTAATACTTCCATTTAGTAAAATTAGTGTTCTCAGCCTCAGGAAAATACTATTCATGTCCTAGGAAGTACTATTCATAACACCGGGGTTTTTTGGGCGTTACATTTCTTCCCCTCTTAAAATAAATTTCGTCCTTGAAATTACCTAGTTCAAACAATTGAGGATATTACTCACTCATCTGAGCTTCTATCTCCCAGGTAGCTTCTTCCATATAGAGCATTTTTACAAGAGGCATGATCTTGTTCCATAGTTCCTTCACCTCTATTGCTAGGATTCTCATACATTCCTCTTCATAAGATAAATTTGGTCTAATTTTTACTGCTTTAGCTAACAACACATGCAAAGGATTTGATCTGTACCTCTAAAGCACGGACACATCAAAGATGTCATGTATCTATTGAAACTCAGGAGGTAAAGCTAGTCTACAAGCTACTTATCCCATATACTATGTTGCTTTGTACGACCAATAATCCTCGAACATAACTTGCTTTTCTTGCCAAACTATAGAACCTTGAGATACTTTAAGGAACATCTTATCTCCTATATCATACTGAATTTCCTTACTTTTTAGATTAGTATAGGACTTTTGTCTGTCTAAAGCTGCTTTTAATCTATCCTTGATGATATTCACTTTCTCTTTAGCATCCTTAATTAGATTTGGCCCCATTAACTTGGTCTCACTCAACTCATTCTAGCATTAAGGAGTTCTGCACTTCCTTCTATAGAGAGTTTGATAAGGAGCCATTCCTAAGTTTGCTTGAAAGCTTTTGTTGTAAGCAAACTCAGCTAAGGAAAGGTAATGATCCTAGCTTCCCTTGAACTCTATAGCATAACTTCTCAGCATATCCTCGAGCACCTAAATGACTCTTTCTAATTAATAATCAGTCTGAGGGTGAAATGCCGTACCAAAACTCAATCAAGTGCCCAAAGCATTATGAAGCTTCTTCCAAAACATCAATGTAAATCTCGGGTCTAGATTCGATATGAAAGAAGTAGGCACTCCATACAATTTGACGATCTCATCAATATATAATTCTGTAAGCTTCTCTAAAGAGTAGTCCATCTTGAATGGGATGAAATGCACAGTCTTAGTTAATCAATCTACCATAACCCAAACTAATTCACATATACTCCTTGTCATAGGTAAGCCGACAACAAAGTCTATAGTCATCCTATCCCACTTCCACTCAAGAATTATTATAGGATTAAAAAATCTAAAAGGAATTTGATGCTCAGCCTTCACTTGCTGACATGTGAGGCACTTAGTCATAAATTCTGACACATCTCTCTTCATACCTAGCCATTAATAAGAAACCTTTAGATCTTGACAGATCTTGGTGCTTCTAGGATGTATAGCATAAGGAACACTGTGAGCTTTTTGTAAAATTTACTTTCTCAGCTCTTCCACATTTAATACATATATCCTATCATGGTAAGTACAAATTAACCATTACTCTTAATCTCATACTCAGTAGGTATTCCCTCTTGAATAGCACTTATCACACTCATCAGCTTTTGATCAACTTTCTAAAAATCCTTTACTTGTTGAATGAAATTGGGCTTCAATTGCATCTCTGCTAACCAAACATCATCCTTCATAAGCTTCAACTTAACATTCATGGCCTTCATAGCTATCATTAACTTCTTGCTAAGAGCATTCACCATTATATTAGCCTTCTTTGGATGATAATCAATCAAGCAGTCATAGTCCTTAATCAATTCCGTTTATCATCTTTGTCTCAAATTTAGCTTCTTTTGTTTAAAAAGATACTTCAAACTCTTATGATCCATGTAAACATAACACTTTTCTTTGTAGAGATAGTGTCTTTGAATCTTTAGAGAAAACACAATTACTGCAAGTTCTAGATCATGAGTAGGGTAGTTCTTCTCATGCGGCTTTAACTATCTTGAAGCATGAGCAATAACCTTGCTCTTTTGCATTTGAACACACCTTAACCCATTATGAGATGCATCGCTATAGATGGTAAAACCTTCCCTGCCACTGGCTATACAAGGATATGAGCTTTTATCAACATGACTTTTAGCTTGTCAAAACTCTCCTGACCTCTATCATCCTATACAAACTTCACATCTTTCCTTAATAACCAAGTTATAAGTGCTACAATCAATGAAAACCCCTTAATAGACCATCTGTAATAACCTGCCAAACCTAGAAAACTCCTAATCTCTATTATTTTCCTTGGCAGTTTCTATTCCATAACAACTTGTATTTTACTAGGATTCATTTGAATACCATTAGTAGAAGCTATTTGTCTTAAGAAATATACCTCACTTAGCCAAAACTCACACTTGCTAAGTTTGGTATAGAGCTTCTTATCTTATAGAACCTGAAGAACTATTCTCAAAGGCTGTTCATGTTCTTCCTTACTCTTTGAGTACTCCAAAATATCATCTATGAAGACCAACACAATCTGGTCTAAGAAAGGTCAAAAAACAAGGTTCATGAGATCAATAAAAGCTATAGTAGCATTGGTAAGCCTGAATGGCATTACCAAAAACTCATAATAGCCATAATGCATTCTGAAAGTAGTCTTGGCCACATCTGCCTCTTTAACCCTCAACTAGTAATAATCGAACCTCAGATCAATCTTGGAAAATGCCCCAACACCTCTAAGCTGATCGAGCAAATCATCAATCCATGGTAGAGGATACTTATTTTTAATAGTCACCTCTTTCAATTGTAAATAGTCCACATATAATTGAAGGGAGCCATCATTCTTCTTAATAAACAAAATCGATGCTCCCTAAGGTAATACACTCGGCCTTATAAAACCTTTGTCAAACAACTCTTGTAACTTAATCTTTAACTCCTTTAACTCTATAGGAGATATTCTATATGGAGCTATAGATACTAGAGTAGTGCCAGGTAAAATCTCTATACTGAACTTGAGTTCTCGTTCAAGTGGTAAATCGGGCAACTCTTTAGGAAAACATCCATATACTCTCACACCACTAGTATACCACTAGCATTTGGCTTTCCCTTATTGTTATCACACAATTTTGCCAAGAAAGCTTAATAACCCTTTCTCAACATCTGTCTGGCCGTAACAGCTGATATAACATTAAAGAGAAAATTCATCCTCTAATTAACCATTGTAATCTCTGTCCCATCATCAGCCTTAAGAGATATCCACTTATGTCCATAGTCCATAATTGCCTAATATTTGGATAAACAATCCATGCCTAAGATCAAATTGAACTCATTGAAAGGTAGCTCAATGAAATTAGCTAAAAACTGATGTCCTTGTGCTATTAAGGGATTTTCTTTATAGACATTATTCATAACTACATGCTGACTTATATGGTTGCTAACCATAATCTCTATGTCAATTTTCATCCTTAAATTAGCCAGCTAGGTGCTTCTAACCTTTTAATGCTATCAACTAACACACAATGACATCAATCACTTCACAATCACAGCCAGTCTCAATATCACATTATATCAAGCATACATCACATATCGATTTCACACCATTATTGTCTATCTATTTAATTTACATGAACATTATACTCTTATATGCTATACATACCTATGACTAAAATGGATCTATACCCTGTTTATGTAAATATGAGTGCCAATTAGTCTTATTTACATCACACTAAAGATATATAAAGGTATACCAAGACTAAAGGCTATCCACACTGCATTGCTACCTTGAGGCTGGTCTGATGATGTATCTATCTATGACCTTTGCATTGGAAAACATGATGCACTAAGCATAAAGCTTAGTGGTATATTCGATAAAATATGCTCACACACATATGCATTCATGCCAAACATGCAAGTCCAAAATGAAAAATGTCATATAACATTTTTGTGCTTTACTAACTTTATAATGGTGCCAAATTAGTCATGTTATGTCATTGCAATATTATGACTTATTATTGTCCATTTTATATTATTTACCTTTTTATGATTCCTTATTTGCATCCATAATTGGCTTCTTATATTTGTTCACCATTATAGATTACATATCCACTTACCAATTTACTTGCCACACCAATGTCAAAGTTGCTATTTAGTTTCTTTAGCTGATTCAAACTATCTTTATTAATCAGTTTATTTAGTTCTACATATACACCCATAGGATTAATTAATTATTCAACTGTTCATCGTGTCGCTTAACACATATCTAATAGAGACATATCCAAGTATTGGATATCGGGATCATGACATGCAGTGACCCACATTTTGGACCACACAACTACTGCACCAGCTTATCACAATTGTAAAATATACAATGGTTCTAGTGAACCTCTCAGCAGCCACACCGACTTTAGATTATATGTGATGGTTTTGTTAGACCTCCCAGTAGCTGCACCTATATTATAATCAATGTCATTAACATAATTAATACATATGTGTGTAGTGGTCCTATTGAACCTCCCAATGGCTACAATAGTTCTATTAGACCTTTTGGTGACTACACCAACATTATTTAATCAAGTATCATCAAATATCAATATCATCATATAAATGACACTGAAGTGTCCTAATAGTTGCTACGCCCTTTAGTTGGTCAGCCAACCTATGTAGTAGGATGTTTAACATATATGGGCTATTTCAATGTTTATTTCATTACACATGGTTTAAATGCTTTATATACAATTTTCTCACATCAATTCCAATCACTCTCCTTAGTCTAGGTCTTTGTAAGTAGTTATCACATGGCATTATATTTTACCATATCAAATGGTCATTGCATGTCATTGATCTTATAATGTCATTCTCATAATCCATGTTTTATGCCATTATTATTTCACCATCACTTATTTCATTTCTTGTAATATACAAGTAACCATTTTTCATATGTTACATCCTTTCATCATTCTCACTAACTACATTCTCAATTTGTTCACACAAGTCACCAATTGCAGTATGTTTGTATACATTATATATCACGCATTCCATCACACATATGCTTTTGTTTCATGTCCATTACTTATGCTATGTTACACAATCATCAATGCTCCTATGAAACACAAATTACACTAATTCATTCAAACTTGTTACACTTTGTTTATGTCCATTATATAACAATTTCATAAATTCCAGCTATGTCCTAGAATTCTGTACAACATAACCATTTCCTCATCTTCCATATTTAACTCAATTTCACTCCATGTTACATTCATGTTAGTCAATTAACACATATTAGACCTAATATACCCTTATAGTCAATTTAGGGCTATTCCAACTCCTAAAATCAATTAACCTTCATATGACAGCTATTATGGAATTTATGTAATTCACAAATCCATTCATATACTTTTATTATGGAGAGGTTATTTGACGTCCTGAATATGATTCTATAGTTTTTCTTAGCCTTGGCTCTTGCTATCCTCTAAGTTCTCTAAATTCTATAATAGGAAATGAAATAAAAAAATCTGTACACCTTTCAATTAAAAAACTAACACTAGAATTATGATGTAGAGCACCTCTAATAACATATAAAAATGATAGGGTTTAATTTTAGGGGGTTCAAAACCCTAAAACTTCAATCTTCTCTTTTTGCCTTTAAACACCTTTTTTGATGCAAAATTGACCTTAAATTTAGCACCAAGAGATGATGTAGATGTATTTTGATGTAAGAAGTGTGAAATTTAGTGGTGAATTAAGGGAGAAATAAAGAAAAAGGGGGAAGAGAGAAATCGAAGGTGGCATTGGCTTTTGAGGAATTTAGGGAGGAAGATAGGTTGTTTTGGTCATATATATTACACTTATATATACCTCACACTATTTATATTAGAAGCTTGGATGGCCACAATTTAGCCATATGGTGATCTAATGGTCTATATTATTCCTATTTAGTTTTTAAGCTTTAAAAATGTGAAATTAATGTTAGAGGCCTCCAAAAATACTTCTTTAATGTTAAAAATTATAGGAATTCTCAATTTATAGACCCCTAAAATCTCTGGCCCAAATTCTAAAGAGAACTAAGTTAATTAATCAATCCTATTTTGAAGAAAATTTTATTATACACTAATTAATGCTAGAAAATTCTAATTCCACCACCAATAAACTATTTGGAATTTTTAACCTTAAGGTTATTCTATTTTTAGGCCAGTTCGGGCACATCCTGACCATTTTACTACTCGATGTAATCTTAGGTTACTATTTACTAGATATCGACGAGAAAAATTTTATTGGTTCAGTGGTTAGTGCAAATAACTTCATTTTCTTCATTATCTTACCCATCATAGTTCTATGACTAGTACTCCCCCTTGACCACCTTAGTGTGACCCAATTACTTGGGAAAAATTATTCATGCCTTAGGAAGTACTATTCACAAAACCATGGTTTTTGGGCATTACAATTCCTTCCCCTTTTAAGAAATTTCATCCTTAAAATTTGCCTAGTTTAAATAGTTACAAATATTATTCTTTCATCTATTGTTCAATTTCTCATGTCACTTCTGAGAACCATGATGTTTTCATAATACATTCACTAATGGTACAACTTTGTTACATAGCTCTTTTACTTCATGTGCTAAGATTTTGACTTGTTTTTCTTTATATGAAAAATCTAGTTTTACCTTTATTTCTTCTACTGAAAGCACATGTGAAGCATTTAATATGTATTTCCTTCACATTGACACATGAAAGATATCATGGATCTGTTGTAATTCTAGAGGCAAGGCCAATCTATATGCCACTAGTCCAACACATTCGATGATTTCATATAAACCAGTGAGCCTTAAGCTTAGCTTTCTTTTCTTACCAAATCAGAATGTTTTCTTCCAAGGTGATACCTTTAAAAAGACTTTATCTCTGACTTCATACTCAATTGGCTTCCTTTTCAAATTTACATATGATTTATATCTATCTATTGTAGCTTTCAACCTATCTTTGATAGCTTTAACCATCTCCTTCGTATCTTTAATCAAATCTAGCCCTATTAACTTGCTTTCACCCAATTATATTTAGCATAGTGGGGTTTTGCATTTTCTCCTATACAAAGCCTTATATGGTGCTATTCCCAAGCTTGCTTGATGGCTATTATTGTATTCGAATTTTGCTAAGGATAAATACTAATCCTAGTTACCTTTAAATTCAATGGCACAGCTCCTTAACATGTCCTCTAGTATCTAAATCACTGATTCTAATCAGCCATAAGTTTATGGGTGGAATATAGTGCTAAAGTTGAGTTGAGTACCCAAGGTATTGTGTAATTTCTTCCAAAATTCATATGTGAACCTTGAGTTTTGATCTAAGATAATGGATGCTAGTACTCTCATTAATGTATAGTTATGTCAACTTCTCTAGGGAGTAATCCATCCTTACTAGGATAATGAGTGCTATTTTTGTCAGCCTTTGAACAATCACCCATACTGTATCACATTTACTCTTTGTCATGGGTAACCAAGTTATGAAGTCCATTATGACTCTTTCCCATTTCCATTTTAGTGTTGCTATAGGATGAAGCAATCCAAAAAGAACCTGGTGTTTAGCTTACACTTATTAACAGGTGAGGCATTTAGTCACATATTCAACTATATCCTTTTTCATTCCTGGCCATTAATAGTAAGGCTTTACATTATGGTATATCTTTATGCTCCCAAGGTGCATAGCAAAAGGAGAACTCTGAGGTTTTTGCAAGATCAATCTCTTAACATCTTCCTTGTTAGGGTACATATAGTCGATCATGATAATATAAGTACTTATCTACCATGAGTTTATGCTTAATGGGCTTTCCCTTTTTGATAAAACCCATTATATGCTGAGGTTGATCATCATTTTGCTAGACTTCTTTCACTTGTTGGATCATGTCAAGTTTTAGTTGCAATTTAGCTAGCAAGGCCCCATCTTCTTGGTATTGCAACTAGATATTCATTGCTTTAATGATACATAAGAGCTTTTAGATTAATGCATCAGCTACCATATTTGCCTTATCTAAATGGTAGTCAATTAAGCAATCATAATCTTTAAATAACTCCATCCATCTCCACTGCCTTAAGTTTAGTTCTTTCTAAGTAAGCAAATATTTTAGGCTTTTATGATCTGTGTACATGTAGCATCCTTCACCATATAGATAGTCCCTCTATATTTTCAAAGAAAAGATAATAGCTACTAACTCAAAGTCATGAGTTAGATAGTTTCTCTTATGTTGTTTTAGTTATCTAGATACATATGCTACCACCTTATTTTCTTGCACTAGCATGCATCTAAATCCACTATGCAAGGCATCACTATAGATGATAAAGTCTTTCTTAGGTTCTAGTTGTGCGAGGATCGGGGCTTTTGTTAACATGGTTTTTTAACCTGTTGAAGCTTTCTTGACACTTTTAATCCCACATAAATTCATATCTTTCCTTAATATGCATGTTATGGGAACAACAATCATTGAAAATCCCTTAACAAATCACCTATAGTATCCAGCTAGTTCCAAAAAGCTTCTGATTTTTGTCACTTTTCTCGAAGGCTTCAATTCTAATACAATTTTAATTTTGCTAGGGTCCAACCTTATCCTATTAGTTGACACAATTTGTCTTAAAAATGCTACTTCATTCTGCTAGAATTCACACTTACACAATTTAGCATACAACTACTTCTCTCTCAACATTTGTAGGACCAATCTAAGATATTATTCATGTTCTTCTTTGGTTTTAAAATATACTAAAATATCTTCAATGAACACTACAATGAATTAATCTAGATATAGTCTAAATATCCAATTTATTAGGTCTATAAATGTTGTAGGAATGTTAGTTAGCCCGAATGGCATCATTAGGAACTTATAAAGTCCATACCCAGTATGAAAGGCTATTTTTGAAATGTCAGATTCTTTTATCCGAAGTTAGTGATACTCGGATCTTAAGTCGGCCTTTGAGAAGACATTGGATCCTTTTAGCTAATCGAATAGGTAATTAATTTTGGGTAACAAATATTTATTCTTAATGGTTACTTTATTGAGTTATCTGTAGTCTATACATAATCAAAGTGAACAATCCTTTTTCTTTACAAACAACATTGGTGCTCCTCAGAGTGAAACACTGGGTTTAATAAATTCTTTATCTAATAGCTTCTACAATTGTACTTTTAGTTCTTTTAGCTTTACAAGTGCCATTCTACGAGAGGCTATTGATATCAGGACTGTGCCTCAGTAAACCTCAATGGAAAACTCCATTTCATGTTCAAGAGGTAACCCTAGCAATTCATCTAGGAAGATATTAAAAAATTTTGCTACCACTGGTATCTGGCTAACATTAGGTCCTGTCTATTTAGTATCACCTAAATGTGCTAGATTTGCTTGGCAACCCTTTCAGATTAGTCTCTTTGCTATCACTACAAGATCGCATTGGACAAGATGTTTGTTCTTTCACCACTGCTATCACTTCTTTTCCATCTATTGTTTGGAGGGTAAGCCTCTTCTCAGCAATCCACTATAGCATTGTGTTTGGATAACCAGTCTATGCTCAGTATGACATCAAATTCATTAAAGGATAGTTCAATAAGATTAGCAAGAAAGACATGCCCTAAAATAGCTAAAGGACAATCCCTATATACTTTGTTCACTATCACATGTTGCCCAATAGGGTTATTAACCATAATCTTTATATCTAAAGGTTTTGACTATAGGCCCTTATCTTATGCTACTATGGTATAGACATAAGACTATGTGGATCTTGGTTTAACTAGTGCCAACAAAGATAAGTCAAAGAAGTAAAATGTACTAGTAATAACATCTGGAGAGTCTATCTCCTCTCGATCTTAGAAGGTGTACTGGCAAGGTGGTGCTCTAGCCTTTATTCTCTAACTTAGCTCTGATAAAGGCTTATGGCTTGTCCCAACTTTATCTTCCCTGCTCTTATTCTAACTCCTAGCCAATGTTGGTGATTAGCCTTAGAGTCAAGTAGAGTCTTTAGTGTCAGGTCTTAATGGGCAATCTTTTTGATAATGACCTTTAAAACCCTATCTATAATAAGCTTTTAGAATAGACCTCTAATAGATGCCGCCGTGTCTTTTGCCACACATGCCACTCATCGATAGTGCACTTTTAGCTATAGAAACTAGAGCTCTTATGGCTAGCCTCTACTACTAGTGGAGCCTTAATTGCCTTGCTGGGCTTGATCTCTAAGCTAGGGCATTAGAGGCTCCTTTCTAGTTTTTACTAGTGTCTAGTGTTAAGCTAGCCTAGCCTGCTATGAAAGATCCCTTCTTTTAGAAGTTTTCTTTTCTCTCTTTCAATATGTCCTCCATAATATAGGGTACAACAACTAGTGAGGTTGATTCTTGGATCTTATTTACTACCACCAACAGTTGGATATTGGTATCGAGGCTTTTTCAAAACCCCTGTATCTCTCTTCCTTTATGGGCACTATTTTTGCTGCATATATACTAAGTCCGACAAACTTTTTCTCATATTTTGATGCTGGTCAACCTCTCTGTTATAATTCTAAGAATTGCTATCTCTTTTTCTCTAAGTACCCTTTTTTGATGTACCTTTTCTTGAACTTCTAGAGCAAGAACTCCTAAGTTAAGTCAGCTAGAGATTTCCTTTCTACAACTATCCTTCACCAATGATACCTTTCTTCTTGTAGTAAAGATACGGTGCAAATTAGGATTTTTTTTCAAGTGTGCACTTTATTTGCTCTAATATTTGCTTAGTTCTCTTTAGCCAATATTCCATTATGGCAGAATCGTCTTTGTCGGTGCCCAAAAAGTTAACTGCCCCTATATTCTTTACACATTCTAAATATGTTTTCTGAAGGACTTGTGGTACTGGTGGTTGTTATGGTACCAGTGGCAGAGGTGGGCTAATTGCCATAGCAACCTTTGTAAATACTTCAACCATCTATTATATCAGTGGTGGTTGTACTTGTTTCGACTATATAGGTGGAAGTTGTGCTGCATCACTAGGTACAGGTGCCTCTAAGCTATTGGCTCTAAAACTATTATAGAGGTATAGCTTTCTACCTCTTCAGCACCAGTGGGTAGTCTCTATTTACTCATCTTTAATCTATATCAAGAAATACATATTTGCCTCAAGAAGTGTAATGTCGTATGATATATGCATGTATAAACCCTATGGCACTTATATGTAGCCTAAAAATGACTAAATTGAGCTCTGATACCACCTAATGTGACACCTCTCACCTGACCTAGTAGCCAGATTTGAATGAGAGATGGCACATTATAACACCTCCTATTCGAACTATTGCTAGCGCGAATAAGAGATAACATGCTAATCGATTTTACCTAAATACACCACTATCTTTTTAAAACCCTATTATTAATGTGGAGGTATGGTGAGCATCTTAGGCCTATCTACCATTAAACCAACTAATGAGTGTACAAACATGAAAAATATTACTATTATGTTTAGATAAAAATTCGACAACATAATGAATGCTTGGTGTCATGAGCCAAAATAAACCCATAGGAATTAACACTTTTATAACATTCCTATTCTCAAATCGACTAGTTGGGTCCTTCTGACCCTTCAATGTCATCAACTAGCATACAGTGACATCAGTCACATCACAATTACAACATATACCATTGTCTTAATATTGCATTATATCAAGCATACATCACATATCGATTTCACACCACTCTTGTTAATCTAATTAATTTACATGAATAGTGTACTCTTGCAAGCTATACATAGATAGGACGAAATTGGACCCATACCTTAATTATGTACATATGAGTTCCAATTAGTCTTATTTACATCATGGTAAAGATATACAAAGGTATACCAAGATTTGAGGCTGTTTAGACTTCTTTGCTACCTCAAGGCTAGTCTAAAGGTGTGTCTATCTATGACCTATGCATCGAAAAACACAATATTCTAAGCATAAAGCTTAGTGGTGTATTCGATAAAATATACTCACACATAAATGCATTCATGCCAAACATGCAAGGCTAAAATGAAACATGTCATATAACATTTATGTGCTTTACCATTTTTATAATGGTGCCGAATCAGTCATATTAAGTCATTACAGTATTACAACCTATTATTATCCATTTTATGTTATTTACCTTTTTATGATTCTTTATTTTTATCCACAGTTGGCTTCTCATATTTGTTCACCATTATAAGTTATGCATTCACTTACCAATTTATTTGCCACACCAATGTCAAAGTTGCAATTTAATTTCCTTAACTAATTTAGATTATTGTCATTAGTTAGTTTATTTAGTTTTACATATACACC
>CANXYI010354432.1:0-11942 GCA_948208565.1 Hura crepitans | reverse complement strand
TCAAGCAATAATGCAAAAGGTTAGGTTTTAGAAAGAAAGATTATTTTTAGTATAGGCTAAGGTCTAGGAGATTGATTCATACTATAGAGTCAATGCCTAAACTCTTGGAATAGTTGGTTTTGAGCTCTCTAAACTCTCCCTTTAATTCCCAACTAAAAGGGGGTATTTATAGATTTGGTAGATGGCTCTCCCGTATAAAAGAGGCAAAATCTTAATAGGATTGGGAAGTAGAATCCAAATAGGAAGTTCATGCTTTTGGAACCTTTTCGGTGATAAGTCCATACAAACCTTAGTTGCTAAGTCCTTGCAGACTTATACTTTGGGTTTACCCCAGTGATTCATAGGCCTTGGGCATAATTTTGGGCTAAGTCTATTGTAGTCTGTGCAAACATGGGCTTTGGTTTATCTTGGCAGACCATAAGCTGTGGGACAAGTTAGATCTTGATTGGTTAGTGGGGAAATCTTAGCATCAAGTCTGGGTGAACTTATACCAGGATGGTTTGTATGGACTAATGTTCTAGGTTGCTTACTTTATTACTTAAGCTAATCTCTGGTTATCATTATTAGCCCAAAAGGTAGGGCATCTACAGTTGCCTCCACTTTGTGTGCGCTGTGGAAATGTAAAAATTGAAACAGTACATAACAAAGTAAAAAAAAGGATACTTTACCTATATTACCTAATAGGTTGAGCATTGGATTGGCTCGAGAGTTTGTCACATTGGCATAAAGTTGAATCTGAGGAGATATTAAGGTTAGATTGATGTGGTTGGATTAATGTATAGTTGAATCTAAAGAAAAATTATGTTGTGAATTAGTGTGGAGCTAAATCCATTATGTGATGGAAGTGTTAGATTAACTTAGAGTTAAATTCGAAGGACAAATGTTGGATTAACATGAAGCTAAATCCGAAGGGAAACATACGATGTTGTTATTAAATTAATGTAGAGTTGAATTCCAACAAAGCTAGGAAGAGTTAGAATTCTAAGAGTAATTCTTCAAGGATCAGCTGTAGCAAAGGATGCTAAGGAAAAAGATTTTGAAAATCTCTAACAGAAGAAAAGGAAAAGGTTGCAGTTCGCTTCTTTTCTTTAAAGGGGGTGGGTTGATGCTTAAAGCAAGTAAACCCTATTTTTTCAAGATAATTACATGATCTTTAGCTCTATTAGTATGCCACACCTTTGATAAATCATATTTAAAGTTAATTCACTGGATAAAGATGGATTAAAAGGTATTTTAATGCTTAAACTAGCTAAACCTTATTTAGTAACTAAGATGGATTGGAAAGTTGAATCCCATCCATTGACTCTTCCTTTTTCCAACTTTTAACGATAAAATAGCCTCTCATCTAAGTTGGTTGGCGATGTTTTATTGAAAACAATTGAATGCCCTTGGAAAATTTGAAAGAAAAGGCTAAATCTATTAGTTTGAAAATAAACTAAATAGATTTACCAATTTTGACCTATTTTGTTTCTAACTAAAATAAAACATCTTTTAATCATGAAAACATTTTCTAAACGAAAAGAAAATAGTCATATGAATAAAGACATGTGAAATTTAGTTGAAATTGAGGTTGAATCTAATTTATTAATTTAAAATTAAATGAAAATGGATTAATTGACTTAATTTTTGAATAAACACGGGTTAAATTTATTTTATTAGTTAGAACACTGAATAAAACAAACTTATCGGCCCAATAGTTATTGATGTTGGAAAGTGTTGGCTTCAAATCAATTTTGTCGATTGAAAAACTAATGTGTAGGTTAGTTGACCAAAAATGACCTATATAGTTTTTTAACAAGCCGATTTTACTCGTATTCTCATATTTGGATGAAAGTTTTTATTCATTTTTGTCTACCATTCCTTTTTTTATCTAGGCCTAATTATTCTATACCTTTTCAAAGTTGTGTTTTAAGGCACCCCAGACAAACTATGTCTATACAGACTCAGCATATGACTTCTAGTGATTATATGAAGAACATCGGTCTATAAGCTTGATCTGTGTGGACTAAAAGCTAGTGGATTTTGGGCTAAAGCCTTAGTCTGTGTGGACGTACTTAAGTAGGCCTATATGGGCCTGAGCAACAGATTAAAAACCATTAATCTCTCTTCTTCTTCCTCATTGCTATTTTCTTCTCTTCCAACTATTTTATCTCGCATTCACCTTTTAAAAAAGATCTCCATGGCTTCTTTTGGTTCCCTAAGCTTATCTTCTTTGTCCTTCGACAACACAACGGCTATTAGAGGAGATCCAATGAACCTATTACTCCTATCAGCAATGATTTCTCCCCCTCCTCCGATAATGGACATCTCGATACCCATTCTGGAGGTTTTATCCTTTCTTTATCTGTTAACCACCTTAAAAACATGCCTCTAATGAATGGCATTTACCATGGTGAACTGATTTTGGTCTTAGCAGACCTCGCCCACTATGTCTGCTCGAAAGTCTACCCTTAAGTTAGTTTTTGGTCCTTTAAGCTTTATATGGGTGTTTTCTTGGCTGCATTTCTTCATCTCTTTTGCTATCACACTACCTCTATTTCAACAGGTCCTTAGAGACTAATTCTAGTTAGGGCATAGTTGGTTTGTGTGGACCTTATCTAATGTGTTATTTTATAGATGCCTTAGGAATATGTGTTGTGTGATTCTGCATGTGATAGGGTAGTTGGTCTATGCGAATAAAATGTTATATTGTTGTGGCTCTATGCGGACTACTTTTAAACCTATTTCATGTCTTTTTATTCATTTAAATGTTTATGGTTTTGTGTATTTTTGTCTATAGAAGTAGGTCTATGCGGATCTTGGTTAGTCTTGGTCTATGCAGACTCTTATTTGGATACTACCTATTATTGGACCATGCAAACATTTATTTTGGAACTTATCTATTCTTAGTCTGTATAGACTCTTTACCTAATGGTTTAGGTCTGTGTGAACATTAGTCATGCCTTTAAGTCAATTGTTATTATCTTATTACGTACTTACTTATGTTACCTTTTCATGCAGACACGTCTCAAGTGTGAGGGTACCTTATCTAGACCACAGCAATGGTACTCTGTGATGCCTATTCTGATCAAGGATCAAGTAAGAGTGATTGGTTTCTAGACCTTCATGGACCATCTCATTGAAAGGGACTTTTATAGAGACTTATAAGTGTTTCAAGCCTTGCTTCACAAATGGATAAACACCGCACATATGTTCCACCTATCCTTTGGGGAGCTGACCATTATCCTTATTCAATTGGGCCTTCATCACATGCATGCCATATACTGGGAGGGCAATAACCTTCAGTGCCAACTACCTTTACCCCTCACTTTAACTCCAAGAGGTAAGGAACTTATTGGGATTCATATCTTACGATCACTCTAGTAGCATCTGATGCGCTCAGTTGTGCGAGCAATAGATTAATACTACTCTTTCTAGTTAACTTGAGGTGGACTAGTATGTTTCTTATTTCATCTTGTATTTATTAGGGACCATGTTATTCGCAAATGTTAACGACAATGTGAGTTCAAGCTTTCTCCGCATCTTAGAGCAGATTAAGAGCATCAATTCCTGGAACTAGTGATGTTCTTCACTTAGGTGGATGTACAGGAGCCTAGAAATGGTAGCTCAAACTAAGAAGAGCCATCACTTCATTCAAAGTGTCCTGGTGAGTAATCTTCCTTGGCTCTTTTCTATTCTTTGTGATCATTTTTTCTTTTTTTTGATTCTAACATTACACCTTATTTTTCACAGGTTTAGGCCTATGAGCTTCACCTATTGCCATGACCATGCAAGCTGGACAATCTTTACTGGTATCCAATGATGGATAAGAGTGTTTGACCATCCTCGAGGACTTAGAATGCCTCTTCTCTACTATAACACCCCCAGTACCTCAGTTCCCAAGCTTGGACTGATGTGAGGAATCCAGCACGTGTAGATACATTGTCAGTGATTTAGTTTATTTATGTTAAGGTTAATACTTAATGTTTCTTTTCATATCAACTTGGCATGGTAGGTCTTTCCCATTAAGGAGATACCTAATTTCCCACATTCCATTTGAGAGCTATCTTCTCAAGAATTTTGTTCACGACCTTAGAGGCCTACTTTTAGTTCCTAGGAGAGAGAGTGCTAAGCTAGCATATGGGCCCTAATGCATTTTGCATTCCTTAAGGTCCTTCTGATTCAATGCTATTCGAGAGATACATCGATGATTTGGATTTCATGCAGGTCATAACTCTAGGGATACCCAAGAATTATTGGTAGAGATGGATAGAAAGGGCTATCCCTCTTGGGCATCCACTCATTTGCTTCTTTGGGTGCCTTACACTTTGGGCCCTACCCCTCAAGTATATTCTTGATTCTCATTTTGATCTTGTAGTTTCTTACTTTATATTGCCTTATAACCTTCTGCTCCTACTTCTGAGGTCGAGCTATCTTTTTCTAAAAAGAGAGCGATGACAGCTCCTAGCTCTAAGAAGCCTCAGTTTTTGCTTCCTCCTGTATGTAGTCCTTAGAGTGAAGCTCCGACCCTATTTGTTGGCTCTTCGTTGATGCCTGGTAAGGTTGTTGGCACCCTTGCTGATGTGTCTGAGTTGAGTTATATGTGATATGGCACTGATCGGGAGTTGACCTTCATTCACCTCAGGATCAAGGACAACTGGCCGATGCCTTTTGAGCCGACTAATACCATACTGGTATAACCTTTGTGACCTTTTAACATTGTTAATTTTATTGATTCAATTGTAGATGACATTTCTTGTTTGGGTTTTGCCAAGTTATGAGGGCTCTAGTTAACAGGACTGCTCGGGTGGTAGAGGTTTTTAAGCAAGTGATGGCAAATGAGATTTGCATCCTCACTATAAGCCTTTTCTTATAATTATTAGTTAAGTATGCATGTCTACATAGTATGCATGAGATGTTTGAGATGTATTGATCCCTTATTGTTTTTGCAGAATGAACTTAATAGAAAGGTGGTTGCATTGCTCAGAGAAAGCTGAGGGCATTGAAGATTTTTGAGAAATTGGTGCTCTCATCAAATAATGAGGACACAGAGAGTGAGGAAGAAGAATGAAGAGGATTACAGCCTCAGTTCTTTTATTGATATGCCCTTAGTTTTTGTATATACATATGTTTAAAACATTCACTACAATATGTATATTCTTTTGTTTAAAAACATTTACACTTTTGTATATGAATGAGCAAAAAGTAACATACAAAGAAATTTTTAAAATCAAACATACTATTCTTAAAAGTATACAAAGAAATCCATCCATTTTGGAGATATTACATTCCTCATGGTAAGAATTTCTTGAGGTAGGAGAATAAGCAGGAGTGATGCTGAGGTCTAGACCATCCATGTAACTAGGGAGTTGAAGTTCAAAAGCAATCTTCAACACTTCATCATTGAGATACAGGGCATAGTCTTCCAAGCATTATATTTTTAATGGCATATTTCAAGTAATCTATTTCAATGTGCATAGCCATATTAAGGGCCTTTCTTCAAATGAATATCTCATTAATGGTCCTGTGTCATTATGATTAATACCATGATAGGTGATTGCTGGTAAGTGATCTGGTATCTACCATTTATGTGGGACTAGCTGAAGATATAACCACCCTCAACTCATCCGATAGAGGGTAATGAACTGCTTCAAAACCAAAAACTTCTATAACCTTAATCAAGTGATTTCTAGTTGTCCCTTTTTATCTTTTTATATGGTGCCCAATCTTTCATTGTCTTAGATCCCTGACTCTCCTCAAGCTTGCTTGTTGTACTTCATTAGTAGACCCTTTTCTAGCATTTTTTAATATCTTTCTCAAAAGCCTAGTCTATACGGGCCCCTTTTCTTTTGCTATTATAGTCCATATAGACTTGTTCTTAGATATAGCTTGTGTCTACCTGATGCAAGTCCATACTGTCTAGGTGGTCATGTACTTAGGGTTGTTTGGGCATAGTCTGTGTAGACTTTGATGTTGATTTTGTCTACCTCAGGTTTTATGTGGATGTCCTCGTGTGTCTAAGATTCTTGATCCTTGTTATACTAGGAATTACATTGCTTAGGTGCCTATAAGTACCTCCATTCTAAGCCATTCATGCCATCTTCACCATGTATCCCACTTTTAATCATCAGTTGTCTAAAGTCTTAGATTCTAAATTCACTTAGGATTCTTTAATTCTTGCTCCCTTTTCTGCCCTTAGATTCTTAAAGAATGTGAGGATACACCCTAATTTTCTTCATGCCACTCTCTACATAAAGACCTTGCCTTTTATGTTTTTGTCTTTAATCATCAAAAGATTGCTCTCACACCTAAAGAGTTTGTTACCATTATGAACTTTGACAATTTTTCAGATGTTTCTCTCGGTGTCCCTTCTTTTGATGATCATTATCCCATGGACATTGTGCTTGCCTTGGGGGTTTCACCCTTAGTGGCTCAGAAGGTTGTCCTAGGTGAAAGTCCCATTTCTTTACAAATAGTTCTCAATTTTGCCAGTCAACTTCCACCCGGTTCTATGGAATGGGTGAAATATATCTTGTTGTGCATTTTTGGTGACTTACTGATGATCACTCATGACAATAAGCATTGTGATTATAAAATACTACAAATACTAACCGGAGTCTATTATGGGAATAACCCTTTTGGCTTTATTATTGCTGAGACCATTAAAGGGTTAGACGCTTTAAAGGGAGGTGTCACCAACTTTGTACTTAAAAGTCCTTTATTTTTAAAGGTTTATCTCCTTACCTAGAGAGCCCATTTGGGTTTTCCCTAGACTTTCTTTTTTTACCCTAATTTTTGCATAGCACACCCTACGAGGGTTTTTGCACTATCGAGTTTGCCTAACTTTTACTTAAGTGGCCCTTTTTGGATTTTCCAATCTAATGGCTTTTTTTTAGATATGGTTATAGAAGAAGTTAAAGCTACTTGTTGTGCCTTCTAAGAGAGTTTGGTTCAGGTATACCTTGAATCATTATTGTGAGAGAAGACTTGAAAGAAAGTTTAGCACAATGGAAATATGGATTGCATGGCTTAATGGGATTACTAAGATTCATTAGATGTGTCCTTGGTAGAAGATTTTTCACTTCTCTTTATCTTGTCATTTAGGTTATGTTCCATTTATTAGATTGAGGCATGCAACTTTTTATGTCCATCGAATTCCGAGATAATTTGGTTTAAAGCAACGGATCCCTCTTAAACCCTTAGGCTTTCAAGATGAGTGCTTGATGCAACATTTCTTATATTCATATCCAGACTTATAGAAGTTTCATTTTATGCTGAAGAATATACCTTATCATAAAGCTAGTGACACAAGTATAGATGATCAATACAAAGATTGGATTATTAGTAAATTAAAAGATAATAAGACACTTAGAGTGAGGATATATTTTTTATATCTAGAAAGAAAGCTTGTATCTAGACTTTTAAAGTTCAGTTAATTGTAGGATGTTTCTCACTAGATGGAAGTTTGCATACTAATGATCATGACCAAGCATTTCTAACATCAAATGCATTTAAGACTAATCTACTTAATCTTGGTAAATATATTAGTTGCCCTTTGATAATACCACCATTACCAATTAGCCTTTGTAAATTTTCTTGATTATATATTTTCTCTCTATTCCCCTAATTTTTGCATGAAGTGCCTGCTTTCAGGTTTTCACTTCATCAAGGTGTCCTAATTTTTTCCTAAGCCACCCTTTTTAGGGCTTTTAACTTAGCGGACTTTTTTTAGTAGAAGTATTTCTTCAATCTATCCATGGTCATGGGTTTTGAGAACTCATTACCTTCTAAATCTGAGTACTTTCTTTACTATGTCTAGACCATCCCAATTAGGCTCAAACTTTCCTTTGGGGTCTATTAATAACGGCCTAGTTTATTTTATGATAAGATCACCTTCTCAAATGGGGCTTGGCTCAACTTTCTTATTGTAGGCCCTAGCAATCTTTTTTTATACATGTGATATAGGGCTTTCATCTACTTTTCATCAATTAACACTATTTATTCATATTTAGCCCTTGCCCATTCAGCTTCTAGCACTTCTCCTTGTAAGACTATCCTCAATAAAGGAACCTCTATCTCTACTGGCAGTACAGCTTCCATTCCATATACCAGTGAGTAAGGTGTGGCATTCTTTAAAGTTCTAACAGTTGTCTTGTAACCCCAGAGCATAAATGGCAACATTTCTACCCAATCCTTATAGGATACTGTCATTTTCTACAAAATTTTCTTGATGTTCTTATTGGCTACTTCCATTACACCATTAGCTTGAGGCCTATAAAGGGAAGATTTGTGGTGCTCAACCCCATACTTTTGAAGAGCTATTTAGTTTCACTTTGAAACTATACTCCATTGTCTGAAACTACTTGTTATGGTAGTCCACACCTAGAGATGATATTTCTTTCAATAAATTTAGCTATCTATCTTGCCCCTAATTTATTGAAAGATTCAACTTCTACCCACTTCAAAAAATAGTCAATTGCCACCACTATGTACTTGTGACCCCTCACTACAGACTGTAATGCCCGTGATTTGAGGCTCCATGAACATTACCACAGGGTTCAAGAAGTATGCCTAGGTTATTGGGTCACTTACACGTAAACTGAAGTAATGGCACTAGTCATGAAACTTCGAGGGCTCTAAGTTGATGAAAAAGTTGAAATTTAAAATTTTAGTAGAACAAATAATTCATTTTAAGCAGTAAAGAATGCATATGTGCAATAAAAATTTTTCAAGCGGGGATTGACTCGGGATGTGCTCTGATGGACCCAAAAATAGTGGACCCTAAAGCTCAAAAATTCCACTGGATCCACTAGTGAAAGAATTTTTAGATTTCGAGGTCATTTGCAAATTCTCATAATTTTCAAGGTTGGCATATAAATCGAGGCAATCTTAAACCTATCTTATCGACGGAATCTGGCCATAAAAATTTACGAGCAGATAGAGGAGATTAAAATATGATTTTAAAATGAACGGCATAATTTTTTAAGGTTCAAGTGAATTACTATGAATTTCCAAATTTTGTTGAAAAATTAGGATGGTTTTAAGATTTTCAGGATATTTTGAGACAACCCTTGTCATGTCAAAAGGGGACCCACACTATGCCAAGTGGCCAAGAAGGCTTGCCAAGTGGCAAAGCCCTCTTGACATGTGGAATTCCACTTGAAATGAATGGAAAATTTTCTTCTTCTTCCCTTATTGTTGCTGACGCCAGGGAGTGGATTGAAGGACCATAACTTTCCCATTTTTTTCACTAAAAATGGTGATTCTAGTTTTGAAATTCAGCTTTGTTTATTAGTCACCACGGGGAAAGGAATTTGGCAAAAAGTACTTCTTAATTTGGAGATAAAATTCATCAAAAATCATTAGTTTAGACTATCTAGAATTGTGACTTTTAGGTGTTTGTGGCAATTGGATGGTAAATTAAAGTCCATGAAGAGGTAGGAAAGCTACCATGGATGTTAGACAGCCTGGTGTTCTTATGGATTCAAGGGGCTTTTCTAACTTGTAAGTGAATTTAAAGCATTTCTTTTATGCAATGAGGTGCCCAAGATGATGAAGAATAGTTAGGATAGCTGAAAAGTTGAGTTTATGGATAATTACTTTAATGTGAAGGTTAAATGGTGACTGAGTTTATGGATAATTACTTTAATGTGGCTATACCAGACTGGCTAAAAAATAAATTGTGTAATAAAATTTATAACTATATGTTATTGCAACTTAAATATTATAAGAACATTATTAGTCAATAAATGAACTTAAAATGAGCTATTTGGCCCATTAGTTAGACACCACTGGATGGGTTGACCAGTCAACTTAGGGTTTTCACAGCTGCTAGTTGTCTGATGTTTAGGCAGTGAATCTTATTTGTGGCTGGGGAGGCCTACAGGCTGATCTCCATTATGTCATATAGATTTTGAGATATTATTTGTGGCTGAGGAGGCCTACGGGCTAATCTCCATTATGTCACATTCTTGATGATGATTAATTATGGCTGGGGAGGCCTACGGGCTGATCTCTATTATGTCACACACAGATGTTGAGATATTATTTATGGCTGGGGAGGCCTACGGGCTAACCTCCCTAATGTCGTATATGCTGGTGCAGCGGTCGAGGTCTAAAATAAGGACCATTGCACTAGTTTATTTTCCCTCTAGATTTAGTATTTTTAAGTGTCGTCTTTCTAGTTAGGCTAGTGAATTGAAGTAAGTAAATAATTAATGTGGTCATGGAAATAAAATTAAGCATAATTGGATAATATTTTTTGAGTAATTGATGAAATACAGACTTAAGGGCATTTTGATAATTTTACACATATGTTGTTAAATAAATTGATTAATGTAAAGTATGCATGTTATGAATATTAATAACTATTTTAAATAATTTATGTGAGTCAAAAAGGTTATTTTCATGACATATAAATGCCTTAGAGGTATTTTAGTAATTTGGCACCATTTATATAAATTGAATCAAATGACTTGCTAAATTTAGCTATTAAATTGCACAAGTATGAAAAGATATGATAGCATGATTTAAATGCATTAAGTTCACCACTGAGTATCTCGTATAGTCAACGTACCTATTTTGGTGCGCAAGTAATCAAGAGCGAAATCCTACCTTGTGAAGCGTGTAGATAATAGTTCAAAGGATACCCTTAAAGGAATATAAAGTAAATGTTTTACAGTTCTGATATCCATGTACCTAAGTGGGAATTAGGTAAAAAACATGTATTCAAGTTCTATAAATGTGATCTATATAAGTAAGCATTGATGTAAATAAAATAAAACTATATTTTTTTGTTGTGAATGTATGTTTAAAAATAATGCTTATTGATGATGTGAGCCTGAGGCTCTATATATTTATGTTTTTATCTGTGGCCTGAGGCCTATGGTTGTTAATGTTAAGTTGAGAATGGGGGACCATATGGGTCCAAGAGTTGTGAAATGATGATAAAAGTGATTAAATAGGTTTTTTAGATTTTTGGATAGGGACTCATATAGCCGTTATGCTGTCGAAATTTTGAGAATATTTGGGAATGACCCGTAATTACATGGAATTGACATTATTTGGATGAATACAACTTAAATAGGTTATGGAACCAAAGAGAAGTGAATTTGACAACAAAGTAAGTTAAACTAATGTAAGATAATACAAGTTAAACAAGTGGTACTAGTGGCTAATATTAGAATGGGTGACCGAGGAGTACGTGCATCACCTATAGGGTTTCTTAGGGAATCCAGTAGGGGTGTCATACAAACAACCTTATTTCTCCTATTATGTCAATTCCCTATACAAAAAATGGCCATAGAGAAGTCAAGTTGGTAAGTTCATTTGTTGGTAAGTAACACAGATTGGCATAGATTTGGCACTTGTGGCATTTCTTTATGAAGTTATAATAATATGTTTCCATTGTCAGCCAGTAGTACCCTAGTCTCATGATCTTTTTTGCCAAATTTCTCTCATTCATATGAGAAGCGCACACACCCTCATGTACTTTTGCTATTATCTTCTAGACTTTTATTTTTTCCACACATCTGGGTTGGACACTATTATAGTTCCTTTTGTACAGCATTCCTTGGAAGGAGATAAACTGAGTAGATAACTTCTACAATACAATCATATCCTTTTCAATTGCATGTTCTGGATGTCCGCTAGTTTTCAAGTACATTTGAATGTCATAGTACGAAGGCAACTTACTATTCATCTCCACCTCTGTTGTGCTAACTATGCCTGTGTATGTTGGGTACCTTAGCCTAGTGAAGTACATTGGCTTCAGCATATCCTTTTTAGTGAGATCAAATACTGACATTAAGGTTACTAGGGCATTGGCTACCTAATTTTATTCTCTTGGAATGTGATGAAAGGTACATCTATCAAATGCCTCTGACAAGTCTGTAATTATTTTGATATACCTACTGAGATTTTTATCTTTAACCTCCTAGTTACCTTTTACCTGTTGTATTACC
>CANXYI010354397.1:0-19992 GCA_948208565.1 Hura crepitans | reverse complement strand
TATATATATATGACTTTATATCCTCAAGTGAATTCTTTCACATGAAATATTAATTCCATAAGTATAAAATCATGAATAAATATGTGGATGGATAATTGTGATTCTTTGTTAGTTATAAAGATAGTTTAACTTGTTTATATAATATGAAGTCGATAAGGTATAGCATTAAAACATAAATTATATGTATTTATAACATAGTAAACTTGGATACATCGCTAAGTAAATTTTGATTAGCACGTCAGTGGTTTTGGATACACAGGTTCTTATGGATTCTAGAAATAGGCAGCCAACATTAGTGAGCATTGGTGTTAAAGAATTTGGAGAGAAGGAGATTATTTGTATATATGATCGGTATCATATGTAAAACCTGATGTTTGTATTTAATTCTACATGTATAGGGTGTAATTTGTATATGGGGTTAGTTATTATCATGAAATGACATTATTTTTTTTAGATTATTGTTATATGGTGGATATGAATAATTATGGTGATGTGTTATGGTTTAGTGTGATCAGAAGGATCACGGAGTGATAAAGAAGAGTCGATATATATGAAGTGTTTTTCTATAGGTTTAAAATTTTTTGAAAAATGCCCCCGGACAAACGTTACACTATTGGATTTTCAGCAAAAGGGTCATAAATGTTATAAATTATCACATTTATGTAACCCAAATATTAGAGAAATCTTAAGTTTTGTTGACCTAAAGTTAAAAAGTACAAGTAATAGGGGTTGTAATGCACCTTTCTTAGGTCAGTATATTAGAACAGGTAAGGGGCGTTACACATATTGTTGGTTCAATTATTGTTAATTTATCATGTTATCTTATATTTGATTATTTCAGTGTACTTATATTTTTTTATAATATACATAGTATCTCATATAAAATTATTTTATATTCCATATACTCGTGTCATTTACTAGCTAACATACACATATACACATTAAGTAAAAAATTATAATATTTAAATTCTCATTTTATACATCTTTCAAATACAACATTTTTATTCGTATACAAATATCTTGAACCTAATGTTCATATATTTAAGTTTTTATAACATTTACATGTTTAGTATATACAAGAATGCTTTATCATATAAGGATGCTCATAGTGGACTTTTCTTACATGTACGTCTATCACATGGATTCCTAGTGCTACTAGGACATGATCTATTACTTTGCTCAACACAATTCATAACCTACACATTAACAAGAAGGTTGATGCACTGAGCAAGATTGCTCAGTGGTGTATTCTAAAACTATGAATGATGCTTATGCATTCTTTATATTTAATTTTGATAGCTCTATTAGAGTGTCACATCTTACTCTTTTAGTTAACTTCTAACTTATCATACGACTAATGTTCATGTCTTATAGTTAACCTTATGTGTTACTTATACCTTCTATTAATCTAAATTTTATCTACTTCTTATGTATTGTATTCATTTACTTTTATTCATATCTTATTCGAGTTTCTTATATCTCTTTACATATTCATTTATTTATTTCATTATTGACTAATATAAGCTACATTACATCTATCTCATAAAATTACAAATTGTTATATACACAATCTACCATTTAGTTTTATATTCAATTTTCTCTTTTATTCTACTCTTTCATATGCACTTATCTTGTTTAGTATTTTGAATGTTAATAATGTACTTGTTTGATATTTACATGTATAGACTTTTTCCTAATCCTTATATCTTATTTTCTCCATTACATGTACTTTAGCAACATATCTGTATATCACCTACAAATATTGGTAATTAATTATTTAAGTCTTTTGGATAATTATTTATCTATCTCTTGTAATGTCTTATGCATAAGTTCACAATTTTATATACTTACAATTGCATATAATATTCTTTTGTAATCTCTATTGTAACTTTTTTACGTTTACAACTTTATTAGATAAATTCCTCTATAAATATTCCTCTTATGATATTCCATGTGAATCCACTTGTAGTGCTTTCATGTGACTATAACTTGTATCACTTCTCCTTATTCATATTTATTCATGTATAAACAATTGTTAATTAGGTTTACTTATACTATGCCCTTAGATGATCTTACTATCTATTTTCAGTATAACTTTATTTATTTAAAATTCCTAAACTATGATCTAATATTTAAATTTTGTCTAACATTTAAGTTTTATTTGTTCAGTATGTGATCATCTTTCTAATACCTTGTATTTGTGTTACTTATTCATTTCATAACGATTTTTATTCCATACAATACATCTATTTGAATTTGAACATTGTAATTTTTCTTGTATTTATTACATCAGTGTAAATATTACTTTTGTGTCTCTTTGTCAATTTCTTATTTCATATTACCTTTTGCCCCTAATAATCCTATACATTATCCATGACAAAACAATAGGACATATAACATTTAAAACACCAAAGTATCCATAAAACAAGTAAGATGTAAGGCACTACATGCCCAAATATCTATATAACATGCAAGGCACAATGTGCCCAAGTATCCGTATAACACGTAAAGGCCCCATAACATGTAAGGGAGAAACTCTCCCTAAATAGCCATATAAGCACTAAAGTGTCGATCAAATACTCCCTAGTTAACCAGTCAACCTACCTTAGGCCGTAACTATTTAGACTATTAGGGTGTATCGATAATTAAATTTATCATATTTAATTTTCCTTTCATATATGTATATACATTTATAGTTTGATACCTTATGCTCATATGTGATCAATTATATTTTTATTTCATTCTTCTATTCATTGATTCTTTTGAAATATTTCTTATAAGTATTTCTAATTTAAATTTATCATGTATCATTATATGCAATTATTACTATTCATGTCATATATTATTCATTCCTTTTTTCGTATACATGTATCCACATATGTTCTTTTCATGTATTTTCTTATGAATTTCATCGAATCATTTTCTAACATATCTTCATGTATTTATTTCCTTTCAACTTATACTTGTAGATTTTACAAATTTTTCATTTACGATCTCATTTATTCAATTTTTCTTATTTCTTCTATATAAATTCTTAACTTGTATTCTCAATTATATTTCTAGTTCATTAGACATTTAATTTGCATATTAGGATTTCATGATTTTTTAATCATATACCCATTTAATAATAAATTATTTAAATGTGTTTTCTTATTCCATGTATTAATATTACTCATTAATGTTAATTTCTATAATTATCCCTTTATATTGAGAATTTGAAAATCATCTCATCTTTTATATTAATTCTTAGTCATTTAAACATAATTCTATATACCATATGTCATTATCTTTTCCATTTAATCTTTTACTTTCTTTTTTCATGCGATCCTTTCTTAATTTATGAATCTTATTCCTTTAATTACATATATATTCTTTTCTTTTATATCATATACATTTTTTTTTTTAGTCCTTTTACTTTTCATTATGCCTATTTAAAAATTTTATCTTATACATTTAACCGTCAACATTTACTTTATTCATCTCATTTATTTAAATTCATTATTATTCTCATGTATTCTAATTACTTTCTTTTATTCATATTTTAATTAACTACTTTATAATAACATGCATAAATATTAATTATATTTACTTAATCAATATAAAATTTTTTAAAATATTTCCTTATTAGTCTAAATTCCCTTATATCTTATCTAGTTAACTTATTTATTTTCTGTAATTCTCTTTTTAATCAAAGTTTCTTAATATATACATATATTTACATCATTTCTCATGTAATTAAATTTTTATTTCAAGTGATACACATATATCTTTTATTTCTCATGTCACATCCTTAATTGCTAATATACTTATTTCTATATGCCTATATGGCTTCTAATTTAACTTTCTCATTATTTAGTTTTTAATACCCTAATTCCTTATATCTACTTCAACATAATCATGGTGAATTAAAAAATTAAAATTTGTGGTCCTTATGTGATAGTAATATATACTTTCTAAACCTATAATATACTATCATCTTATGCTTCGATTGACTCATACTTCCCACTTTATGCTTTTATCATCCTAAATTATATCTTTTATCATTATCAACATACGAGTTCCATTTGTCATGTTACATTTATGTATACATATTAAATTTTTACCTTTATGCTAATTAGTCATCTTACTATTAAGCCATATGCATATTTTTGGCCCTAAGAAGAATTAAGAGTACCATTCTTCTTTTCATAATTCTTTAGACATAAATCACATCCTTTTAGGCCTGATTAAATTTATAATATATTACCTTTCCTCAATTAACTAATACATGGAAAAATCATTATTTACATACACTCAAATAAGCATAAATTCATGGTAGTGGAATACACATGCCTTTTTTTAGCACTAATCCATTTAACTTCATCTACATCCTTTCAATTTGATCACCTCATCATCTACTCTCCAAATCTTATCTTCCATAACCATTTCTTGTAATTGAGCTTCAACCTATGTCTTTCCATCATTTTTTCCTCAAAAATAACTCCATATAATGAAATATTGGAAGCAATAATTAAATTAGTGGAAAAAGCTCTCATTCTAACATAATAATTTAGGGTTTAAATAAAAGAATGAATGAATGAATTTTGGGGTAAGAAAGAAGGACAAAATTTTGGCTATGGAGGAGGAGAAAATGTGAAAATGTTGATTAATTTCCTTTTGTATATTTTACACTAATTTCCCATTTATATGAATGCTTTAATGGCTAAGATTAAAAGGTAAGACACATATAAGGCCAATATTGATTCCATGTGTCATATATTTATTTTTAATACTAATTGTTTCATTTATTTTGGATCACTAAGATCTTATATGCATTATTGATCCAATGGCTAAGATTTCACCTTACACAAATTTCAAGTTATGCTTATCTCATATTTGTTATTTTCCTCTATTTAATTTGACTAATTTATTTTTAACGGCTCCTCTTGTAAATAAATTATGACATATTTATTTTCATGTTTCTCTGATTATTTTAGTATAAGGATGTATAAGTCTCGAATTTTTCTCAGCACATTTTTGGAATTTTCTGTTAAGCCCTAAAGGGTTATTAATTATATTTGACCGTAATTTAGATTTCATTTTCAATTTTTAACCTCTCATATAACCTCAATTGCCTTCAAATTATACCATAATCCATCCCATAATTTATAATACCATATGGTCCGATCAACTCCACTTGGGCCCAAGAAGTACTATTCACGACTCGGGTGTTATTATTCATGAGAACCATCGCCTGAACCTCTTTCTTTTTATATTTGCACATTCCTTTCATGTCTAATTCATATATCTTATTCCTTTACATGCATTCCTCTCTTCATTTGATGACCAAAAGTGAATTTTCAATTTTGCCCTTCACTTTTTCATTAAATTCCCTTTTTGCCCTTTCGTCTTTTTTTTCGCTCAGTTGTTCGCACCAACCAACTATACTCCATCCGTATCTCTATTTTATTCCCAAATTTTTCTTCTAGTTCCAATTCTATCATTGTATAAATTGGATCAAAATTTGAGCAGTGATAGATAAAAATTAAAATATTAGAAAATATATTATTTGGGCACTTTCTGATTCAATTCTCAGTCCCTAGTGGAGTTGCCACTATAGATTTTATGTACTGAGGATGAGACAATTATGTTAGGATCACCACTTGGCTTTTTTACCTAGTAAGGGTTTGGAATTAGATCTTATTCATGACCCAATAATATACCTTCCTTTATATTCTAATGTTTATCAATCTCATATTATGCAAGTAAATATTACATTTAAAATAGCATGTATATCACTTTTGCATTCAGAGAAAAATAAATTGCAGTAATCAAAATATATATAGCAAAGCATAAATATAAATTGAACATCCACAAATTGGTTCATTCATTAATTGTTATTTGACTTGACAATTACCCATATTCCATAGGAACTAGCAATAATTGCCCAACTCCCATCTCTAGACAATTGGTCTTGTTAAAATACACTATGTTATGACTTTTATTAATGAAAACCAAAAATATTTTATTAAGAAAACACCAATTGATTATGTATAAAAATCCTTGATGTGAAGTTAGGTTTTACATATAAAATGAGTTATTAAACTACCTATTATAACCTAAAAATAAACAAAAGAAAAAATTAAAATGTAAAAAACCAAATTAATAAACATAGCATAAAATTGGTCCCATCTATATGTCACTTAGTTCGTACGGACTATATATGCATCCTAAGTTAGTCTGTATGGATTTCATCTCTAATATAGATGGCCAAACTTACACAACTCAAATAAAGTGACTAGTAATACAAACAGAAATCCATGAGGACCTAATAGTAGTACTAAAATGGGATGATAATAATACATGTTAAGGATATATAGGTGTATATGGATGATTATAGAATATATATGAATAATTATTATAAATGAGATGATGATTGAAAAGATTAATCATGGAAAGAAACACATATACAATTTTAACACAACTAAGTCCGTATTGACTATATATGAAATGCATATTTTCAAAACATATGTTTGCACAAACTACACTCCTTGTGAAAGGGAGTCCATGTGGACTTAACTTTAATTTTAGGATATGAATAACATGTATACTAAAGAATAAAATGTGTAGGATTCAATGATAAGGACATATTTGGCATAAATACACATCAACAACATGTTATAGTGGTTAATAGAGATGAAACATAAGTCATTATATATTAAATAAATGTTAAAATAGAATATAAAAGATGAACATAAAACTCTTATCAAATATTGGTCCATGAGGACCTCATCTTATACGCATATTCAAATAATAGGTCTGCGTGGAACTTAACCCTCATTAAAGTAGGTCTATGTAGACTTAGTCATCAGTTCTAAAAAGTAAGTGTGATTACAATTGGATAGCTCAATTAGGTCTACTAAGAACTCATTTCCTTGATACTTCAATGGATAATTCCTATACATTTTGTTTACTACAACACTATGTCATAATGGATTAGTTACTTGTATGTCATTATTAATTTGTTTAGCCTCAAGATTCCATTTATGTGACATTGCAGTACATGAAATGCTTGAAATCTTAGAATGGTTATTAATGAAAGTCTGACCTCATTGTTTTGAATATTAACCCACTGAGGGTTAATTTGTTAAAGTCTATCCTTATTCTGTTTTCCATATTAACCAATAGACAGGTTAAAGTTTTTAATTGGAAATTTAAAAACATAAGTTAAGATTTTATGGCAGTGTCTTATAAATAGTGACATAAGCAAAGCTAAATGTAAAATGTTCCATTTTTGCTTAAAAAAATTGGGATCGATACAACTTGATACTCAAATATTCCAAATAAGCTATTGGCATTAGAATTGGAATTTTTAAAGATTAGGAAGTATTTTTTCTAATATCGGGTTAAGATTTATAATGTTGATTGATTCGATTTTCCTTCATTTTTTAGCAAGGGTTTTAGAGACTTTTGAGTCTTTGTACATGTGATTTTATAAGGCTTATATGGTGTTAAATTAGGGTTAAATTGAGGTGTATAATATTTAAAAGAAAGAAGGAAAAAGGTGGACCATTAGAATGGGAAAGAGAGGATTTTGACCGTTGATCTTAATAACTAAGTCAAAGGTTAACCAAGACTATTTAAAATGGTCAAGATAGGAATAGTGGCAAGCCATGTCCTTCTTCCCTTTTTCTATTTGTAGTCGACACCACTCCAAGCTTCTCCCCCTCAATTTCTTTCTATCCTCCTTTAATTTTACCTCTCTCTAACCCCATCCAACCCCTAAATCTCACCCTCCATGGTCCCTAACACCCCTCAACAGTAAGAAAACTATGATTAATTGATAAATTTTGGTGATGAGAGAGTGAAGTGAATAGTAGCCCAAATTTTATAGAGGTAAGTTTCTTTCAATCCAATATTTTTCTAAAGTCCCTAGGGTGCCTAAGAAGTGTTATATAAGATTAGATTTAACTTTGAATCTTTGTATGATTTTATGCAAATTTTGATGCAAACTTGCAAGTAATTGTAGGAAAAGGTAAAGAGAAGGTTTAATTAAGCCTATTGGGTGTAAAAAGACTAATAGTAAGTGTGATCAACATTATATATGCATTTATTATGCATTTGATTGAATTAAAGTAAAGAATGTGTATGTAACAAACACTTATAAATGTATTTTGGTGATTTTGAGTTAATGATCATGTTATTAGGTTATTGTGATTATGAGAATAGTATATGATTGGTAGAATGAAAAAAATGGCCATCATGTAGTGGTGGCCAAAATATGAAAGATGAGAAATTAAATGTGAACATGTGTGTTTATAATGATATAAGCATATGTATGAGATAAATATTCATAAATGCATGTGATGAGCTTATGATGTAGTAAACGAGAAAAATATGCAAAGTATGCTTATGGATTTATGTTGGCCAAATTTATCATGACATGTAACAAGGGTTATAAAGTGGCTTGTATTCTAGAATAGAAGGGAAATGATGTTTTTACATAGTTAATTAACTTGGGTGTGATAAAATGAGGTTATGTGATTATAAAAGCAAGATATGAGTTAAGAAAAGACTAAATAAGTTATTAATAATTTTTAATGAGGTTTGAGTAAGAATCTTTTTAAAATGACTAATGAATATATGAAATGTGAAGATGAGTATGAGTATGAGCATAAAGTGATCAAATGATTATGTAAGAATATGAAATTTAGAGTATAACATGAGTATGTAAAATATGAACCTAGGAAATGTTTTCTATATAAGTGACTCTTAAAGAAGCTAAAAGATGTTTTTATGAAAAAATTCATATTGAAAGTTTATAAGTGTATATGTATGAGACATTGATGAATAAAAAGAAATGTGCATATGGCTTATTCATGTCATGGCCGAATGGCCTAATAATTGTATTTGAGCTATGTTTTTTTATGTATATGTGTCATATGAGGTTTATGATTTGTGCATGATAGTTTATGTGAGCCATTTGAGCATATAAAATTATGCGAGTAAGGTATGTGTTCATACTCTAATCATGTTAATCATTTTGCATATAATAGAGATTATGCATTAGAAGAACTAAGGGCTTAATATGAAAGCATATAAGATAATGCCATATCATGTTAATGTTTAATTGAAAAATTAAAATGCTACTTTGCATTAGAAAAATAATGAGAATGAAAGTTGACACTTCAATATGTATCTTTTCCTTATATGGCCAAATGGCCTATATTGATATTGATAATGTTTTAATCATTGATCTAGTAGTTAAAAAGAAATAATATGCATATATTATGAATGGTGCATGACAAGTAAGATTGTGCTTTAACTAGCAAGATTACAATATCATAAATTGTTTATGATGACATTTGTGATTTTATAAAGCAAGTAATGTGATAAACTTTTTAAGGTAATTTACATCACCAATTATATAATAATGATACAAAAAGCAATTAAGAAGAAAAAGAAGGAATAAAAATGATTTTAGCCTATACAAGTAAACAACCTAGATTGGATAGGTTGACCGATCAACTAGGGAATATAGTAACTGCTACAGTATATCTATACCTCATTATAACTGTCAGGTCTAGTAGATTTTAACCTTCAAGTCTAGAAAACTTTGACCTTTGGGTCCAGTAGATTTTGACCTTTGGGTCTAATAGTTGACCTTCGAGTCCAGTAGATTTTGACCTTTAGGTCCAGAAGATTTTGACCTTCGTGCCTAGTAGAGAACCTTTATGGTCCAGTATAACCTCTGTGACCCAATAGTCTAGTTATCTAGTTTCGAGCTTTTGTATTTAACTAGGGGCAAGTAGAATTAAAAGAGATAATGAGATTTTAAATTTACAAATATTTAGCATAATTGTGTGTATAAATTGTAAGAGTTTTAACCATGAATATCATTTGTGTAAATGAACTGCTTTAATTATGTTTTAAGGTGTTTATACTTATTTATCATATTAGTGAAAGAATGTTAATCTACATACACCTAAATATGTTATAACTGTGTGAATTGTTATTTTGAATATGTTAAGATGCCAATGAAGTAATTATATGAAAATAATAAGCATACATATATCATGTTAATTACACCACTAAGCAATTTGCTTGGTGTATCATTTTTATTTTTGATGCATAGGTTAAAGGACCATATTAGAGTCAAAGCCTCAACATCCAAAGAAGATTAAGTGAAGCTTTTCATCTTGGTAGTTTGTTCTTATGTATATTTTTATGTAATGTATGCCATATAGAGGCACTCCTGTATAATATAAAGGGATTGTGAGCCCATGTTTTAAGGCCTTATAAATAGTGCCACTGGGTCCTAGAAGTGTGCCTAGGGTGTTAGGTTACTTGCACATACCGAGGTAGTGACACTGGTCATCAAACTTCAAAGGGCTTTAAATTGATGAAAAAGGCAAAATTTAAAAATTTAGCAAAACCAATAATTCATTTCAGATTGTAAGCTACCTATCTGGGCAATAAAAATTTTTTAGGCTAAGAATAACCTGGGATATGCCCGAACGGACACAAAAATATCAGACCCTAAAGCTCAAAAATTCCACTGAGTCCTTTGGTGAAAGAATTTTTAAATTCTGAGGTTATTTACAAGCACATAAATTGAGGTAGTCTGAAAATTATGATATTGATGGAATTTGGCCACAAAACTTTATGAGCACGTAGAGGGGAGTAAAATATGAATTTCAAAATAAATGGTATAATTTTTTGAGGTCTGTGTGAATTTTAGTGCATTTCCAAATTTTTGCCAAAAATCAAGTTGTTTCAAGATAGTTCAGGTGGTTGTGGGACTTACCCACACCTAGACAACTGGCCCAAGGGCCATGCCAAGTGTCAAGGGTGATTGACAAGTGTGAAACTCCACTAAAACAAGGAAGGAAGTTTTTCTCTTTTGGTTGTGCAGAAATCGATGCCACCCTCACCTTTGGTGGCCATTTCCATCGTCCTCCTATAATCATTTTTGCAATTATTAGAGTTTTAAATTCAATTTGATGTGTTGGGGAGCTAGGAGAAGAAGAATCATAGCAAAAGGAGCCTCTAAGAATTAATTAAAAATCATCAAAGTTTTCTGGTCAGAGGCAATCTAGCAAAGTACTTTGGGTGAGCTTTTTTGCTTTCTTCTTGATTTTTTTGGTGATCTCTTGGCTGGAAATGGTTTCTTATGATGCTTAACATTTGTGGGGATGTTTATGGCTATTGTTTGAGGTCAATTAAGGTGAAGGATGGCTTGAAGAGCAAGGGAAAAGCTTCTATGGGGGCTGGAATGGAGGTGTTAAAAAGCTTTGAAGTGGTGGCAATTTCATCTTCTAATGAGTGAGGTAAGTGAATTCAAGAATTCACTTCATATCATCTACTTTTCAGGGCTAGGTTTTCCTTAAGAATGTCCATAGTATAATTATAAGTAGGGAATTAGCCTTGTGAAGGTGTGTAATGCTTATTGGCCGAGAGGTTTAGGGCTTAAAGGTGAGGAATTGTCAACTAATGTAAGCGATGTTAGTGTCAAGCATGTCTAGGGGAATGAAAAATAGTGATTAACCTTGTGGTTGTGAGTTATTAAAATGCACCTAATATGTTATTACTAAGAATCCAAGAGTTTAAGTACATGCTTAGGTAAGTGTTTTGTTGGATTAAGTGACAAAGAATGGTATTTAATGCCTGTAATGTGTATATGTGTGTGTGAGGCTTAATTGAGATGTGTTAAATGTTAAAAGACTTTTAAAGCATGACATTAAAATGGTTGATGAGATAATTGGGTGGCTAAAATAAAGTTTATTGTGTTTTCCATTAATGGTTGAGAGCTTGAATCTGAGTTATGTAGGTAAATTATGTGAGTGAATAATTAGAATTAGTGTTTAGGATTGGCAATACATGTACATATAGCCGATAGTGTATGAAATAATGATATGGCATATGACAAGATTGATTTATGTATGAATGTGTGGCAATCTCGCAATGGCCGAGACATATAAGGTGTATATAAACCTTAAATTGGCATGAAAGTGTGCATGTATATGTATTTATGTCCTTAACTTATGGATAAAAGGTGGGAGATGTGATAAAGACCATGAAAATACATGATAATATGACCATGTTTAGCCTAAATTGTATGGCATGAAATTAATTTTAAGTTCATAATTGAAAATGGCATGAAATGTGATTAAGAATTAGCATGTAAAAATGGACTTGAACTTAGATAGAAAAGAACTTAGAGAGTACTTGTAATGTGCCTTTAAGGGCTATGAACTATGACTAAACAAGGTGTCTATAATATGGGCCTTTAAGGGCTATTACTTGTGACTTAATATCATGGCTATTGTGCCTATGTTTTGGCCTTGTAAATGGCCTAGTATATGTTAGCGTTAGGCCTATAGAATGTATGAAATTTTTAGTGAAAACTGCACTGAAAATGGCTAAGACATTAACCCAAAATTGACTTTTAAAACTTCACGAAATGACCTATAACTGTCCAGTTGGCCATTACCTAAACCAAAAATACCACTAGACAGTAAATGATAAATATTTGAGAGATAATTGTAGAATAAATTCAAGCATAATATCCTAAATTTTTGGCAATTCTAATACTTGAAAATTCTTATGAGAATTTACCCAATACAATCTAATTGTGGCCATAACAAATTGGGCTAAAATTTAATTGTGCGATAAAATTTATAACTGTCTATTTTTGACTTAGGAATATTATAAAAAGTTGATCAATAAAGACATGGACATAAATTAAGATTAAATGGCCCATTAGTTAAACACCCACTAGATGGGTTGACTGGTTAACTTAGGGATTTTTTAGCAGCTGCTACACTGTCTATTTTTTAGACAGGGCCAGTACAACGGCCTAGGTCCATAATAGGGCTACTGTACTAGTCTGTTGGATAGATAACTTTCTATCCTTGCCATCTGTTACCAATATTAAATTTTATCGGTGCAACAACGTAGGTCCTAAAGGGCCACGACACTAGTCGGTTAGACAGATCAGTCTGCTGGGCAAACACAATCACCTTATCACTAATCTCTTAAATAAGGCCAAAACAATGGCAAAGGTCTCAGAGGGCCACTGTATTAGTATGTTGGACAAACTAGTCTGCTAGGTAAACCACACCTCGTTATCTGCACCTTGGGTGCTACAACTTAATTAGGCCGGCGCAGCAGTCAAGGTCCAAAATGTGGACCACTATACTATTTTACTCCCTCTAGATCTAGTGTCTATCAATGTTGTCTTTCTAGACGAGCCAGCTAAAATAAATTAAACAAAAAAATAATATATTTTACATTGGAATGAAATGTAAGGGCACTTTGGTAATTTTACATGTGTAATATTTATTAGTTTAATAATTAAATACCATGCATACAATTATTAATAATGATCTTAAAGCTATAATTTACATGAGTTAAAATGATTAATTGGATAATTTACTGATGAAGACACCATAGGGGCAATTTGGTAATTTTGCATGTTAGTAATCGAGGTTGTACTTGGAAATCAGAACAAGATAAGAATATGATTACTTATGCATGAATAAACTATTAGACATGTTTTAAATGCTTGAATTTATCACTGAGTATATTATATACTCAATGTACCTATTTTAGTGCGCAGGTAACCAGAACAAGGATGTAGCCTCGTAAACCGAGCAATAAAGTTCAGAGGTTATTTATCAGAAGGTGGATAATGTACATTTTGTATAGTTTTACACTCCATGTACTTAGGTGGAAAATGGGTGTTATGTATAGAAGGGACATAAGATGTAATTATATAAGTACATACCATGCTATAATTAACCAGTTATTAATCCTTTTGTGAATGTATGGCTTGTGTTGATGTTTTACGAGGCTGAGGCTCTGCATTGTATTTTTCTTGATTGTGGCCTAAGGCTTATGTTACTGTTAGTAGAATGGTGTTGTTAGGTTGATATTTAGGGGACCAGAAGGGTCTAGGAGATGTCAAAATATGTTATAGAAGTGTTTTATATGTTGTAATTTTTGGTATAGTGACCCAAGCAGTTGTTATGCTGCCGAATTTTAGGAAAAATCTTACTGACTTAGAATTGCTCCGTATTGGCATGAACATGATGGTATGAACCTAAATGAATTATAGAAATAGATAATACTGAGTTTGGAGTCAGATAGGATTAAATAGTACAGAATAAGTAAAAGGTAAATGAATGACTATAGGAGAAATTGAAGGATGGGTGACCTAGCGGGAAATGCATCATTTATTAGATTTCTTCAGGAATCTAGTAGGGGTACGTGACATTTTGTGGTATCAGAGCATAGGTTTAATGTCCCTATGTAAAGTACATGAGTGCAAATGTCTAAGTTTTAAATTCCTCTAAACTAATATGTTGTACAAAGTTGATAAGTTACTCCTTTTGCAGTAAGCATATGGCTGATCAAGTACCCGAAGGAAGGGCTAAGGAAGTGGCTAGTTTTGCACCTACTACTATACAAGGGGTAGGCAATGCATCAGTACCTAAACCTAGTGATGCTGCACAGTAGCTACAGCCACAAGTGCCTGCTCAATAGCAGGTAAAAGCTTCCCCTGCTTTGTTGCAGCAGATAGTAAATTTGCTTAAACCTACTTCTACCGCTGTTGCTGCTGCTCTACCTCCACCTCCTCTAGCTCCAATACCACCTCTACCACCAGCTCCTCCACAGAGGACCCCTTTAGAAAGGTAGTGAAAAATGGGAGCTATTGATTTTTGAGGGAGGAAAGAGGATGATACTGCCAATGCTGAGTACTGGCTAGACATGACATTCAGAGTCTTAGAGTAGTTAAATTGTACAGAAGCAGAGAATCTACAATATACCACTTATCTTCTGCAGGAAGAAGCTTATAACTGATGGAACACTATCAATAGGAGGAAAGCACCTACAGATTTGACTTGGGAATTTTTCCTTGCACAGTTTAGGAAGAAATATACACCTAACTCTTATAAAGATAATAGGAGACAAGAATTCCTAGATCTGAAGCAGGGAAGGAGAACAGTGTCAAAATATGAAAAAGACTTTACCAAACTCTTGAAGTATGTTAAAGAGTTCATTCCTAATGATGAAGAGAAATGTAAGAGATTCTTAGCAGGATTGAATGTAGAGCTAAGGATATAGATAGCAAATCCCACAGAGAGATTTTATAATATTGGTATGAGCTGCATATGACATGGAAGAAGTGATGTAAGAAAAGAGGGATTTCTTCTAGAGGAAGAGGTAGTTCACTATGGGATAGTCCAGTGCAGTGTCAAGGGATGGTAAGAAAATGAGAGAGGGTTAGTCACGGACATAGTCCCAGCCTAAGCCCCAGTCTTAGTAGGGTAGTAGGGCAGAGACAGGCATGGTCCCACGGATTTATACAAGTCTCTACAAGTAAACTTTGATGGTTTTCTTAAGCTAATAATGTTTCTAACATAGGAGGTGATAGAAAGGGATCCTCGACATCTAATACTTGTCAAAAGAGGCATCAGGGGTAGTATAGATTAGTTAACAGAGAAGAGTGTCCTGTAGTACTGCGTAAGCAACCAAGTTCCTTTACTTTGATTGACCTACCATACCATGAGTTAATGTGATATTAGGAATGGATTACCTGCTTAAGTATCAAACTATACTTGGCTATAGAAATAAGAAATTGACCCTCCAAAATGAAGAGGGACAGACAGTAATAGTGGATGGCGAGAGACGTGTTTTGAATAATCTTATCTCTACTTTTATTGCAAAAAAAAATTTCTTCAAAAGGAGTGTGAGGCATACTTGGCATATGCTATTGATATGAATGTTTCCAACTCTAATTTTGAACAAATCCCAATTGTCTCTAAATTTCCTGTTGTATTCCCTAATGAATTGCTAGGCTTACCACCTTAAAGAGAACTGGATTTTGAGATTGTGGCATATCCTGGTATAGCTACAATACTCATTGCTCAAAATAGATGATCTTTTTTATCAATTGAGGGGTGCAGGTGTGTTTTCAAAAATTGATTTAAGATCTGCGTATCATCAGTTGAGAATTAAAGCTGCTAATATTTCCAAAACTAGTTTCAAGAACCTAGTACAGGTACTATGAGTTCATGGTGGTGCCATTTGGGCTCACCAATGCATCAGCAGCTTTTATGGGCTTAATGAATAGGTTTTCAACCTTATTTGCATCAGTTTGGGGTGGTGCCTATAAATGATATTCTAGTGTATTCTAAGAACCAAGAAGAGCCTGAACAACACCTTAAGGTTATGTTACAAACTCTAAGAGAGAATAGTAGTATGCCAAGCTCAGTAAATGTGAGTTCGGCTTAGTGAAGTTGTTTTTTAGACCACTTAGTTTCAACAAAAGGGATCAAGGCAACCTTAGTAAAGTAGAGGTAGGATGGAAAAATAGTAGCTTAAGCCTCAAGACAGTTGAAGCCACATGAAAGGAATTATCCTCCCCATGACTCAGAGCTATCTACTATTGTTTTTACTTGAGATATGGGGACACTATCAGTATGGAGAGAAATGCTACATATATACAGATCATGAAGGTCTGAAATACCTTTTCACTCAAAAAGAGTGAATAGGAGGTGAAAAGAGAGGTGGTTAGAGCTGATAAAATACTATGCTGACATGATAAATTTCCACCCAAGGAAACCCAATATAGTGGCAAATGCTTTAAGCAAGAAGTTATGGTGACTTTGAAAGTTATGTATGCCAAGTTGCAGTACACTTCAAAACATGCTGTGTTGGCTAAGTTACAAGTGAAACCAGATTACAGACAATAGATTAAAAAGAATCTGATGGATGAGGAATAGCTGGTTCATATGGCAAGTTAAGTTAAAGAGGGGAAGGCCACAGGGTGAGTTGACAAAAGACAGATGTCTATATTATCATAATAGATTATGTGTACTAGTACCGATGACCTAAGGGTGTAGATGCTAAAGGAAGCACATGAAACTCCTTATTCTATGCATCTAGGGAGTATAAAGGTGTACTTAGACCTAAAATCTCAATATTGGTGGCCTAGTATGAAAAGAAATGTGGCAGAATAGGTTATAAGGTGTTTAACATGTCAACAAGTGAAAGTTCAATACCAAGGTCTTTCTGAATTGTTACATCCTATAGGAATGCCAGAGTGGAAATGGAAAAAGGTGACCATGGATGTTGTAATGGGTTTACCTTTAACCAGAGGTAAATGTGATGTTGTACGTGTGATTATTGGCAGATTGACAAAATAAGCTTATCTTATCCCGGCTAAAAGGAATTAGTCATTAGGAAAGCTGGCTAGACTGGTTATTGATAAGATAGCCATATAATATGGTATGCCAGTGACTACTGCTACTAACAAAAATCATTAGACGTGAGACTAGCCTAAGCACAGTTTTTCATCCTTAGACTGATGGACAGTTAAAAAGGGTGATATAGATACTTGAGGATATGTTGTGAGGATGTGCTATTGAGCTTAAAGGTAACTGGGATTATTACTTATCCTTGACAGAGTTTGCCTATAATAATAGTTACCAGTCTAGCTTGGGGATGGCCTTATATAAAGCATTGTATGGCAGACAATGCAGAACTCCCTTATGTTGAAGTGAAGTTGGAGAAAGTAAGATTTCTAGTGTGGATCTAATCAGAGATGCTGAGGAAAATGTAAAGGTAATCAGGGAAAGACTGAAAGTAGCTTTTGATAGGCAGAAATCATATGTTGACTTGAAGCAAAGAGATATTGAGTATACAGTGGGTGAAAAAGTATTTCTGAAGGTTTTTTCACGAAAAAAGGTGCTGAGGTTTAGGAAAAAGGGGAAATTGAGTCCCAGATATATCAGACCTATAACACCCCTTACCCATTTCTACTTGAAACAGGCAAGGTGTGCCACTTCCCACTGAGGTCACCCATCCTTAGATTTCCCCAAAGGCCTTTCGTTTAACTTCTACCCAACTTTGACCAAACAAGCCCTTATGCCATCTTTAATTATTTATCCCCTTATTACGTCTTATTTTAGTCTATTAAAACTCCTAATAGGCGTTATCAAACAATTATAGAAAATCGAGTAGCATAACGGCTACCCGGATAACTAACCCCAAATAAACCTATAGAGAAAAACACTTCTAAATTCATCTTTCAATCACATCCCTGTTATGGACACTTTGGTCCCCTAGATCACAACAATCATCAACAATATATCCATTTCACAAATCATAGGGTTATAGACCCGTCAGCACACAATCATGTAAAAATAAATTTTCATTAACATACAACTATACATGTATATCTGTTCACCATTATCATTTTAATAGATAACCCATAACCCATAGTTTCTCTATATACATGAGTGCAGTTGTACAAAACTCAAAAAGAAATACAAAAAAGTACCAAAGGACTCGACAGCAGCTACACTAGAGATGTCTAGTGCCGATCGTCACTCGAGCTACAGCCTGTGCATCGGAACACTGACACACTGAGTATAAAACTCAATAGTGGAATAAGGCAAATAAAATATGCCAATCATGCATACAACCAATATACAACATTCAGTGTACATTCAAGGTCTATTATTCAAATATCTTATCAGTCAATGTTATTATTATTAAAGGCCTATGATAGATAGATAACTCTTTGAGACATCGGATAGTGGGACTATCCTGTATAGTGGCCCATATTTTGGACCTAAGTAGCTGTACCTACCTCACCTAATAGCAGGGATCAGTCCATAGACCTCCCAATACTGGACTAGTAGATAGCAGAGATTAGTTCATAGACCTCTCAGTGTTTGCAAATCATAACAACATCACAAAGGGTGGATAGTAGGGATCAACCCTATAGGACCTCCCAATATCCACAGACAAACAAGTTGGTACTAAGGATCAGCCCAGGTAAACCTCCCAATACCCTACTATATAGGATTCATGTCAGAATCTCGATAGCTGCACCCGCCACAACCAACACATAGCAATGGGTCCAGAAGGACCAAACTACCTAATAGCTGCTAACTCCCTAGTTGACCGGTCAACACATCTAGTGGGTGTCTAATTGATAAGCCAATAGCTAATTTAGTCTGTAAATTTTAACATTATTGATTTCTAAATTCACTTTCATCATTAAGTTATGTGTTAGGACAAAAGGCACACAAAATTACCATAGATTTGCCAAGGTTGCAAAAGTTACTATTTATATGGTTAGTTTCCGTAACTGACACTATTCATTTGGTCACTTTTGTATCATATGGTCAGTTTTCGTAACTGACACTATTCATTTAGTCACTTTTGTATTTTGTATCCTACCAATTCCACCACATACCAAGTTCCAATTTCATCCTTGCTTTTCCATATACACTTATTTACCATACTCATATCACAAGACAAAAATTCATGCCATTACAACATACATTTCATAGTTATACACTTTACTCCCATTTCATCATATTTTGATACCACATGTGTCACTATTCAAGATTCATTTTAGGGTATAGTTTATAGTCTTCATAAGCTTCCTAATTCCTCTCCTAACGTACTATAATCATGCCTACTCATGCCATGCACAATGTTACACACAATTCAGCCACAATACACTCTAACACTTACACATGCATTTCCTCCCAAATCAATATACAATTCTTATTATTTTCATGCTAAAAACACAAATATAATCAAATTTCACCAAAATGCCATGCCTACACCCAAGTTTAAGCAATTCCATACAAGATTTAAGCACACAAACATGGCATACAAATAAGGCACATTAAATTTAGCTTATTCCACATACCTAGCTGTGAGTACACCCTTTTCTCCACCACTTTTAGCCTTATTCCTTTGGTTCTCCTTACTTGTAGGTGGCAACCCTAAACATACACAATTCTTATCTTAGAAAAATTCCAAAAAAATATCTAGAGCTCTAATTGAAAATCTAAAACTATAGGATTCCTTAGAATAGTCTAATCTATCTATATCAAAAATAAAAAAAATGGACTTGCAGCACTTAGACACCAATTGGTCACTATTCACCCAAGTGGTGGATATTCCAAATTAAGCCCTTTTCCT
>CANXYI010354385.1:0-10750 GCA_948208565.1 Hura crepitans | reverse complement strand
AAGCCAATAGCCTCTATGCCTTATCCTGATGGTATATTTATAGCAATTGAACTTACTTTCGGATAGCACCTTAGTGATTGGATTAACAACATTTTGATTAGTGGGTATCTTTTTTATATTTACATTATTTCTACTTATGATATCTCTAATTAAATGGTAACACCTAAGCATATACTTAGATCGTTGATAAGACCATTGTTCCTTTAATTGTGCAATGGCTTTATTATTATCAAAATACAATAGTATTAGATCAACAATGCTAGGGACTACTCCTAGTTTAGTAATGAACTTCTTAATCCACAATACTTTTTTAGCTATATTAGAAGCTACAATATAGTTGGCTTCAGTCATAGATTCTATAGTTGTATCTTGCTTGGAACTCTTTTAGCTAACTGTAGCATCACCAAATGTGAAAATATACCCTAATTGAGACTTATATCCTTTTTATCATACTATAAATTGGCATAATTATAACTATTGACTATTAAGCCCCTTTCTCTATAAATTAAAAGCATATCCTTAGTTGTTCTCAAGTACTTAAGGATATTTTTAAAAACCACTTAATGTTCCTCTTAGGGTTGAATTGGTACCTGCTCGTGACATTAGAGTATATGATACATTGGTCGTGTACATAACATAACTTACATGATAGATCTAATAACCAAAACATAAAGTATTTTACTTATGCATTCTTTTTGCTTATTTGTTATAGGACACATAGCTTTGAAAAGGAATTTCCTAAGTAACATAGGATGATTACCCTTCATTAAAAGATCCATGTTAAAGCTATTTAGGATTTTATCTATGTATGTAGACTATTAAAGACCTAACAATCTTTTAGATCTATCTTTATATATCTAAATACCAAAAATATAAGTGGCTTTTATGAGGTCTTTTAGGAGAATTATTTAGATAGCCATATTTTATGGTGGAAGGACTGAGATATCATTTCTAGTGAGTAATATGTTATCTAAATTTAACACAAGGAAACCAATTGCATTCCCATTAACATTTATTTAAACACATGATTCATTCGAATTTTGATAAAACTAAGCTATTTGATTATTTCATCAAATTAGATGTTCCAGCTTTTTGATGCTTGCCTTAATACATAAATAAAATTATGAAGTTTGCATACTTTGTTGCTATCAATGGATATAAAACCATTATGTTGCATCATATACACTTCATCAACTAGGTTCCCATTAAGGAAAGTTATTTTTACATCCATTTGCCAAATCTCATAATCATAATGAGAGGTAATAGCAAGTAAAATCCTAATAGATTTAGGCATAGCCATAAGAGAAAAGGTTTCATTAATTTTAATTCCTTGTCTTTAATGATATCCTTTTGCCATAAGGTGAGCTTTATAGATGATCACATTACCTTCCATGTTGGCCTTTTTCTTGAAGATCCATTTACACCGAATGGGTTTGATCTCTTCAAGTGGATTAACTAAAGTCTATACTTTATTGTCATACATAACATCTATTGGTTTCCATAGACTCATGCATAGTGGAAATCAAACATCCATGGAATTTAGCAAAGGTTAAAACATCAAAAAATTGGAAAATAAAAAAAAATTATATTAGAGGAAATCACAAAATAAGAATTTATGGTAAATTCTCTATGTAATTCCTATATGAAACTTTTCTTTTTTTTTTTTTTGCTCTTCTTACTAGATTGTCACAAACCATAGTGATCCTTAGTTGGGGAAACCTCTATAGTAATCCACACAAGAAATTATTAGAAGAGAGCAAATTGAAAATCTAGGTGCTAGTAGGATTTTCAAGCAGATGCAGGAAGAAGAAGAAATTTGTGTGTTTTTAATTATTCTATGCAGTAATTTCTGCTAAAAAAAGTGCATATGGTAGTTATAGCTATAAGGGTTATTTATACATTAAAATAAACCCTTTTTAGGTCAAACTTTCACACTTAAAATCAGCCCTAATTTGGACTAGATTGGACCCACACATTGGGCCCTATTCAATTCTATGCATATAAGCCTTTTAATGGGCTTATGTGCAATTTACTTTGGCCTTGCTTTCATTAATCCTATGTGGCACTAGTAAGCCCCATTTTTTTATTAATAATTACTATAATTTATGGCCTTAAAGATTTTAAAAGCTGATAAAAAAATTAGATGCAAGAATAATTAAAATTTGGAATTAATAAGGCTTAAGTCTAAAAACCCTTATTTTCTAAAAACCTTAATTTTCTGGACTTCTCAATTTTAAGTTGGCCCCAAGCCCATTTGCTTTTTTCTTCTTCTTAATTCATCTTCCAATGATATCTCATATCATTAGAATATTGAATCTCATTAAAACTTTCACAAACTTCTTTTATGTGTGTGACCCTCTAGGTTTCTAAAACAACTCAGTAGCACACAGTGAATTAAAGTCCTAGTTTAAGATAAACTTTATAGATTCAATCTTATTAAATTAATATCAATTGATCAATTGATATATCACTCATGTACAAGTTAAGAGAGGCATCTAGCTATGCATCATGACTACCTAAGTGCTAAAAAGTCAAGTGGTTTGACTTAACCCTTCCATATATAGTTACTATGCAATAAACTCCTTTCACCATATTTTATCCAATCATGTTTTGAGTATAGACTTGTGTAAACTCATAACTTAAACTAAGAATGTCTAATTAAGCCCTAGATATATATATTTCTTATAATTTCACCTTTATTCCAAAAATGCCCTTTGTGAATCCCATTCGCACATGGCATTTTACTTTATATAAAGATTCCAGAATAAAGATTACTTATCAATATTATGAGATAAACTCTTTACTATAATCTAGGGGTGGTTAATCCTTTATTGATTACTACCCTATCTTCAAATATTTGATGTCATACCCAAGCAACTCATTATTTATACTTCTTGTTCAAAGTAAAAGCTTTAGAGTTAAAGTATATCACTCCATATTTAAGATAGTAAGTGACCTCAAGTGTAAGGATACTTGCACCACTGATATGATGAGATACTTTTATTGACATAGATTAAGTATCCATGTCAAGATCTCATGGTGCGTATCTAATTTACATACTTCCCAAGTAAGCATCCACATGTTAATTCCAAGCATCTATATGCTTACAACTTATGAGAACTACTGCTTGATCTAATAAAAAAGTTTAATTTGTGCTGATTTATATGAATTAACATGTCCCATCTTTTTAATACTATGATAAGGGATATTTATGTATATCACATTTGCATGCAATAAGAATCTAAAATTATAAACACTTCATGATTTGCTATACACTATGATTTTATACTTGGGACTTTATAACATGGGTTAAGAAATTGCAAACAATTATAAGTAATATAAAAAGGTACCATGATATAAAGAAAAATGCCTTTTACATTAATTCACAAGGTTTAAACACATAAATATAGCCCTATTACACAAGTTTTAGGGCACGCATCTAATAGTATCCATTTTCAATTTCATGTCTTTAAGATATAATTCAAATTTTGAATTCTTCAAAACTTTTTCAAAGCTTATAAGCTCATTATCTTCTAGTAGAAGTATATCATTCTACTCACTTATGAGAAATCCTTATTTCTCAAGAATAATTCATATTCTAATAGATTTTCTAGGAGCTTATGTTATAGGAGGTTCTTATATTACGCTATTAGTTTGAGCAATAGATTTAAGATCTATCAATTGTTCTACTTTAATTTATGGGTCATTAAATTCATCAAGTTCAATTTTAGTCCCATTATCATCTTTGAGAAAAAAACTCTTTGTCTATAAAGATAACTAACTTTGAAAAAAATACATTTTATTCTAAAAGATTATAAAAGTAGTATCCTAATGATTATTTAGGATAACCCACAAGTATTTATTAGATTTTGTTGAAGTTTGTTTGATATTGTTCTCTTCACATAAGCATGACAACCCTACACTTTCAAATGGATAAGCATAGGTTTTTATTTATACCACATCCTATATAGTGTAACATCAACTAGTTTAGGTAAAACTTTGTTTAATATATAAACAGATGTTTCTAGTGCATAACCCCAAAAGGATTTTCATAATTTTTGTGTGGTTCATCATGTATTAAACCATGTCCTAAAGTTCAATTTCTCCTCTCAGATACACCATTATGTTATGGTGTATATGGTGGAGCCCATTGATAAATTATAGTGTTATCTCTTTTATAGCCTTGAAATTCTTAACTTAAGTATTCACCACCTCAATCTAATCTAAGTGTTTTAATAATTTTATGAAGCTATATCTCTACATTTCTAAATTATTTGAACTTTTCAAGGTTATTATATTTGTGCTTTATTAAGTATAAATGCTTAAAATATGAATAAACATTGATAATGGTAATGAAGTATAAATAACCACCTTTTGCATGTGTAGTTATTGGACCATGTACACCTGAATGTATTATTTCTAACAAACTACTAGCATATTCACCGTTACCTTTGAAAGGTGATTTTGTCATCTTGCTAAGTAAACAGGACTCAAGTGTCTCTTATGATTCATAATCAAATGAACTAAAATCACCAGTCATATACAATTTGGTTATGCAACTCTCATTTATAAAGCAAGTCGATAATACCATAAGAAAGCTAGTTTAAGACTATTTGTCTTAAGTATTTACATTTATATTACAGATTGGTTTTTTTTATCAATAATATAAATCCCATTATTTATTGTATCAAGACAATTAATCAAAATCATTCATCTAAATAGAACAACCATGGTTCTTAATAAATAAACAAAAACTTTGTTCGCATAAACAAGAAACAAAAATAATGTTCTTAAATAAGAAAGGAACAAATAATATTTTTGTAAATCTAAAACAAATCTAAAAGTGAAATTTAAATGATATGTTCTTATAGCCAAGGCAACAACTTTTGCTTTATTTACGATGTAGGTCCACATCACTTTCCTTCATCTTCATATTGCTCTTTAGTCCCTACATATCACAATATATGTGAGACCTACATCTAGTATCTAATGCCTAAGAATTGTTGTTTAAATCAATATTTATTTTAATGATTTAAATATTTAAAGTTAAAGCATCATATGGCTTTTTGTTCTTTAGAGGTTCCATGTAAGCCTTACAGTTCCTCTTTTAATGCCTAATATTACTATAATGGAAATAAGTACCTATTGGGTCAGTCTCTTTCTTTGTAGTAGGTTGCTTACCCTTCTTTTTGATCCGACCTTAGGTTTTGGCTATATTTTTCTTCTTTTTCTTCTTCTTCTTACCTTTATTTCCCTTTTGGGAAGTAAAAGATTTAGCTACCATGACCACTTTATCCTTCTATATAGAAGTTTCAACAATTTTGAGAAGATTGACAAGCTTAAGTAATGTGGTGGATAGTTTATTCATATGGTAATTAAGGATAACCTATCCATAACTATTAGGAAAAATTATAAAATTAAGTCAACACTTAATTGATGATGCATCATAAAATCGAGAGACTTAAGCCACTCAATATAACTTAGCATCTTTAAGCCATGTTGAATAGTTGAAGTGCTGTCTACCACCTTAGAATATAACAAAGCCTTAGAGACTTCAAACAATTCCATGTAGGCCTATCCATTAAACAACTACCTCAAGTGGAAGAAAATGGCATAAACATCCGTATGCTTATGTTATTTCTAAAGCTTTGAGGACATAGAGGCAAACAAGATGAATGAGGCTAAATCACTATCCTTAGTATATTTTAGAAACTCATGCTGAAGTTTAGTAGGAGCATTATTAGCAAGGATGGATGGGATTGCCAAGTTTAATATGTAGTCCATCTTTTCAAATTTGAGAAAGATTCTTAAATTCCTATACCAATATAAGAAATTGCCCTAATAAGCTTGTTGCTCTTATTTAAGCTTCATAAATTATCATTTGAGGATGTCATGATTTCAATAATCTAGATGTAAAGAATGAATAAAACATGCATATGCTTATGAAATACATTAATTAGGTCTTTTATTAATCACATTTAACTCCTACTTTTTTTTTTATTACAGATCAATAGCCCTCAGTAGTTGATCTAAGAGAACTCATTAAAAGTTTTCTTAATGGAACAATATGCATATACTATTTGAATTTGACCTTATGTCAGCTCAATAAGCCAATTTCGAATTTCACAATAAGCGTCTCTTAAACTAATTGTATTACATGCAACTACTAGATCATTAGGTGGTCAACTCTTGATATATGCATATCATATATGCATTTCCCTAATCTTACCTCCAATGCCATTAACATTGAGTATGCTCAACAAATTAACATACTAATTAAAATAAATCCAACCATAATAGCTTAAACATATTCCATGTAAAAAATGTTTGAGTATGATTAATAACCCAATTCTTAAAAGAACTCTGGTTCAACCTATTATGATGGCAGGCTTATACATCTTAATATTATTGAGGGATTTATTACTTTAATTCTCATAATACATGGTTGATGTGCTTTGGCCAGCATATAGCATATTAATAATATAGAACATATGGCAATCATAAATTACATGATCTAGCAATGGGTATTTCTACATTGGTTTTTTTGAGCCACTTGGAAAAACCAATTTGGGCTAAACTCTAGGTGGATACATGAATTACAACACAAAAAATGAAAAACTTAAATTACAACACTTGTAAAGATTTTCATTTTTAGGCTTTTATTTTTCCACCACCTTCTTACTCCATAGTTGATTGTACTTCTTCCTAATCTAATTCTATGTAATCTAATTACATAAATCCTTTATCAAGAAAACCACAAATTACATTTGAGAGGGGTAAGATGAGAAGAGAATTAGAATAAAAAGTAATAAAATGGCAGGGATACAAAAATCCCTATTAACCAAAGTAAAATTATGCATATGAAAAATTGCATTGGTCTTAAATCCATTTGCTAGATCATCATGCCAAAACATACACCCTTGCATGCAATCTAATGCATAAAGTGTCTATACATAATTCGATTTATACACAAAATTACAACTCTTAAATTTCCTGTCTTATATGTAATTTCAATTATGATCGATTCTTGATTAAATTTTGAAATGGAATTTTTGACCTTATTAATCTAACTAATATTTGTAAAATCAATATTTGGTTGGTTTTATCCATGGAATCTCTTTAACATAAAGAAACTAAAAATTCAATTATATTGAATTTATCCAAAACCAATTTTGCATGCTCTTTAATTACAAATCTAATTAATAATTAATCATGCAATTACAATCATTTAATCACATTAAAGAATCATAACTAAATTAATTCTATAATGAAAATCATCAATCTAATTGATATTTCATCATTTAAAAATTAAAAGTGAAAATTTATTTTTAATTGAATTTTACTATGCATAATTAAGAATCTATTTTAAATTTGTTCTAATGAATCAACTCTAAATGCTTTGGAACAAGTTCTAGCAGATATTTAAATCAAATTTAATTCATGTTATCAATATAAATTATCTCATTTGTCATACCAATGCATAGTTAATTCAATAGGCAAAACAATTATTGACTTTGAATTTATGTGGTCAAGAATATGACTATTAAACATATATATGCATTTTATATAGATAAAATTGATTCCAATCACTCTGAAATTTTACAATTCATAAACATATCATATTTATGAAATAAAAAATCTAGAATTACAAAAAATTAAAATAATTTGAATAAATAAAATAAACCCTAATTGAGTTTTTAATGGCAGAGAAAATCGATTAGGTGATTTTTTGTTCTTCTAATTTTCATTGGATTTCCAAATAATTTTCTTGCTATCTAAAATTAAAATCAATATTTTAAATCATTGATGTGATGATTACTTGAACCAAAAAATAAACTGAAACTAACATGAATTAATTTGATCATTAAAAATCGATTTCATTATACATTATGGTAAAATAAAGTTTTGATCTTGCAAAATCATTGTGATTAAATTGAAATTAAATAAAATCTATTTTTGATCCAATTAAATCACAAATGGACACATTAAATTTGACTTGAACTTCAATAAAATCATTAAATTTATAAAACAAAAAATTGTAGAAAATAATCCTTGAAACCAAATTATGTAGAATAAAATTATTAACTGTATTTGATGTAATTAAGCTTTGATATCAATGTTGGTTTCAAAACATAGTTTAACAATTAAATATAGTGAAAATTCAAAATTTTAAAACCAATTCCATGGATTAATTACAACAAGTATTGGTTTTTTTGGAAGAATACATAGCAAAATTCTAAAATTTTTCAAGGAATTTGAACATTGATAAGACACATGAATAAAAGAAAATAATTTAAAGAACTTTCCCTTATATGAGAAAAGCTCCATTTTCTTCTATTCACCTCACTGGGTTGTCACAAACCATAATTATCCTCATGGAAACACCTCCAAAGTTATCCACACAAGAATTCAAAGATGAGATAAACCAAAAAAATCAAAGCTTAGTAAGATTTTTGGATTTGAAGGAGTAAAAGATAATTCTTCGAATGGTAAAATGCTTATAAATGCAAAAAAAAAAAGTAGGGAGACTATAGTGGCTAATTTTTTTATGCTATTTATAGCCAATAAGGTACCTTAGGTTTGACTGTTATCTCATAAAAATTTAACCTATAAAATCCTTAAGAAGGCCCACTAATTAGACCTCTTACTGCACCTTGCGCATAAATTTACTAGATCTCTTATATATATATATAGCCAATTGAGGCCTTTTTAAGCCCTAATTAAAATTAGCTCAAAAATTGATTTGAGAACCTTTTAACCCTTAAAAGGCTAGTTAAAAATTGAATTAAATAAAATCCTAGGCTAGGCCTCTAATGCCGAATTCATCTAACCTTAATTTTAGGCCAGATACATCTGATTAAACTCTAAGCCCATTTTTATTTTTCTTTTTTATTTCTTCAATATTAATTGAAATCTTATGTCATGAAATATTTGATAAATTTGATTCTTAACTCAAATTCTTTACATATGTGACCTAATGGGTTTCTAAGGCATGTTAGCAGTACATGGTGAATTACAATCTTACTTCAACTAGGATTTTATCATTTAGTCTCATTAAATCATAATTAATTTTCAATTAATAACTACCATGTGTATAAGTTATGAGAGGTATCTAGCCATGCATCATGACTACCCTAATGACCAAAAGTCTAATGGTTTAACTCTTCTATATATAGTCACCGTGCAATAAAGCCCTTTCACCTTCCTTTATCTCATTTAGGTTTAAGTATGGACTTATGTCAACTCAATACTTAATTAAGTGTGTCTAATTAAGTCATCAATATGTTGGCTCTAATAATTTTATCTTTATTCCCAAAATGCCCCTGTGAATCTTATTCACACTTGCACTTTACTTTTGCTAAAGTTTCTTAAATAAAGATAACATATTAGAGTTGCGAGATAAGCTTCACATAATAATTTGGGGTGGTGAATCATCTTTTAACACTAATCTATCTTCAAGTATCTCATGGTATACCCAATCTTCTAGTTATGTATACTTCTAGTTCAAAATAAAAAGCACCAGAGTTAAAACACATCACTCCATACTTAAGACAGTTAGTGGTCTCAAGTTTAAGGATACTTGTATTACTAATATGTTTCATTGGCATAGATTAAGTATCCATGTGAAGATCTCATGTTGGGTCGCTACTGAACTTGCTTTCTAAGCAAGCATCCACATGTTAACGTCAAACATCAACATGCTTATAGCTTGTGAGAACTACTATATAACCTAGTCAAAAAGTATAACATGTGATGATATATCCAAATGAACATTGTCCATTCTTATTAATACTATGACCAGGGATAATTTAGGTATTATCTCATTTACATGAATTAAAAATCTGACATAATTAATGCTTCATGATTTTCTCTGCAATATGATTATACACTAGAGAATTTATGTAATGACCCAAAAATTTTGACTCTCGTAAATAGTACTTCCTAAAACTAGAGACACATTAAATGTACCAACAGGTAGTATTAATTATCAGAGAATTTTGGGCAAAGTTTGAAGCCAATCCAAAGTCGTTTGAATGGTTAAAAAAGCTAAATAAGATTTTACAGCGGTGTCCTATAAATAGTGCCATAGGCAAAGCTGAATCGTAAATAAAATAAAAAGTTGCTCAAAATAATTTGAAAATATTACAACTTGATACTCAAATATTTTGAATAGTCCATTCACTTTGGAATTAGAATTTTTTTGAGATCGAGAAGTATTTTTACTAATTTTTTGAGACATAAAATGAATTAATTTTTTGGGTTCTTGTCGTAGTTTGGGCTCCAGATTTTGAAAGGATTTAGGGTTTGGATTTTTGGAATTTTGAGTATAAGAGTGAAGCAAAATTAACATTCCTACCGGTTATAATAATTTTTTAAAGGAAGGAAAAATTATTTAAGGAAAAGTATAAAAAGGGAAATTATAATTTCCTTTAATTACACACCAAACCACATCTCCACCTCCTCCTCCGCACCAGAAATCTTCCACCTCCCTTTCTCCCTCTCTTCCTTGATTTCTTCCTCCATGGAGAGACCTATCTAAAAAAAACTATACCCAAAATGAAGAGTGTCCCGAGGTGAGTTTGTGGACACTAAAATCACCGAGAATGATGGAGTAATTTAGGAGAAAAATCGAGAAGATTCTTGAGGTGAATATTGACCACCCAACTCCTGAGTACTTTTTTTCTAATTTGATATTTTTCATGGGTTTTTAAGGTGTTGTAAAGCATATACCTAGGCTTGAAATATTTTT
>CANXYI010354334.1:0-13993 GCA_948208565.1 Hura crepitans | reverse complement strand
TATAGTGGGTTGTAGCCACCTAGGTTCTGTGATGAGCCCCTACACTACAGGTTATTGTTGTGGATATTAGGAGTGGTCTACGGACAGGTCCCTAAGTATCCACCATTAGTGATGAAATTGATATGATTTGCAAATATTAGGAGTGGTCTACGCATAGGTCCTTAGAGTATCTGCTAGTTCGATATTAGGAGTGGTCTATAGATGGGTCCCTAAAGTATCGGATGATGGTTATGTATAGACACCGAGGTCCATAATACGGGCCATGGCATAGTTCTACTTCTTATCTAGTTCTCGAACTATAAGGGTTGGTATAGCAGCCGAGGTTCAAAATGGGGGCCACTGCACATTGTGATTCCTATTATCTAATGGCTAGGAGTTCTTCCTAAACCTATGGGGATAAAAGATGAAAAAAAACTATAAAAAGATTTAATAATAATTGGTGAGAAATATGAGGTAAAAAGGTACTTTAATGGAGATGACCTATAAGTAATGTACTAAGACTGAAGAATAATTTGTAAAGATTTTATATTGAATAAGCTTATGTGGACTTAATGAGATAAAGAGATAATGAATTATATCGATACACTTCTTAAATAGAGCTAAAAAACTGAGGTAGACCAATGAATAGCAATGGATAGAACGTAAAGTTAGGTAAGTCTTATAACTAAAATGTAGTAAGAATAATTATAATAAAAGAAGTCCATATAAATCATACTCGAGGAATATTGAACCAATAACTAATACCGAACTTCATGAGAACTCGTAGGTTATAAGAATAAATAAGATAGGGTAAATTAATAAATAAATAAGCATAACTAAAGGTTGATAGGTGAAGGGTTATAGATTATATGAAAGGGGATAAAATTTGTATGTCTTGTGTGGTTGCATGTAAATAAAGTACATGGTATGTTTGGTTAAATTCACCACTAAGTGCATACTCAGTGTATCGGGTGTCCGATGCACAGGTGGTAGATTTGGGAAGGTGTGATGCAGACGATTAGCAGTGTAGTCCACGACTGTCTAGGTATGATGTTAGCTAATAATAGTATATGGCATGGTAGTTAGAGGCACTCGTGCATATCATTGTGGGTAAATGGGTGTTAAGATGCTTAACTTGCTAGCACAGTAACCTGTAATTAGGGATAAACAAGTTGGTAACTATAGTAACAACCTAGGTTGGTATTTAGTGATAAGGTCAGGCGTGTGAGTGTCATATACCTGGCAGGGTTATTTTAGATCGTAGGAGCTATTTAAAGGAAATTTTTAGACTGATGTATGACTGATTAAGTAAATGTTAAATGAAAAGCCTTTAGGAAAATCTAAGGATGGGTGACCTCATGGGAAGTAGCACACTTTGCCTATTTTCTTCGGGAATAGGCAAGAGGTGTTACAAAAGTAATGTCATAAGGCATGTTTTAATTTCTTTTTTAATTGGAAGATATAATGATAAAGTATTGTGTGAGGTGGTACCTATACATGCTAGACATTTGTTATTAGGAAGGTTATGGAAATTTGATAGAAAAGTTACATATGATGGGTATAAGAACATATATTCATTTGAGTTTGGTGGTTAAAAGTAGAGGTTTATCTTTGATCAATTGAAACTTTAACCTTAAAAGGGAATTTGGGAAGTGAGGAAAAGAAAAATAAAGGGAGAAAAGAGGCCATGAAAGGCAAAAATAAAAATAAAGGCCCAATGGTGAGTGACTGTACAAAGAGAAAAGAAGGAGGGATGTGTAGGAGAGAAGAACTTAGTGTGTGAAAAAAAAAGAATGAATTATGTAAGAGTATTGAAAAGAAAGGTATTGAGAAGAGTGAAAAGTGAGTAAAAATAAGTGTTTTTTTTTTTTTTTTGCAAAAGAGAGGATTTGAAGAATGCATATCTAGGTAAAAGAGATTTGGCAGTTGTAAGGTTTAAGGAAGTTTTGCTTTTTGACACTAACATTAACCAAAATTTTCCTAATATGTTTGCAACTATTTTGCAAAAATTCAAAGATGTTTTCCTTGATGGCATGCTAAAAGGATTGCCACCATTGAGAGGTATTGAGCATTAAATTAACTTTGTTCCTAGAGCATAAATTCCAAATCATCTAGCTTATAAAAGTGATCCTAAGGAAACAAAGGAGCTTCAAAGGCAAGTGGATGAATTACTTGATAAGGGATATGTGCGGGAAAGTATGAGTCATTATTGCTATTGGTTTTAAAGAAGGATGGAACATAAAGAATGTGTATGGATTGTAGAGCCATCAACAAGATAATAGTTAAGTATCATCACCTTATTCCTAGATTAAATGATATGCTTGAAGAATTACATGGTGCATATATTTTCACTAAAATTGATTTGAAAAATGGGTATCATCAAATTAGGATGAAATCGGGTAATGAGTGGAAAATAACATTTAAAACAAAATATGGTTTATATGAGTGGTTAGTCATGCCATTCGGTTTAACTAATGCACCTAGTACATTCATAAGATTAATGAACCACATTTTACATGATTTTTTTGGCAAATGTGTTATCGTTTACTTTGATGATATTTTAGTATAGAACAAATGCTGCACGTTATACATGTTAAAGCTATTTTGACTATGCTTAGAAAGGAAAAATTATATGCAAACATCAAGAAATGATCATTTTGCATTGAAAAACTTGTCTTTTAAGAATGGCCACTAAGAGTATGAGTGAAGTGAGAAGCTTTCATGGCTTAGCTAATTTCTATAAAAGGTTTGTGAAAGATTTCTCGACCATTATGCTTCTTTGACTAAGATTGTCAAAAAAGAGATATGTGTTTAAAAGGGAAAATGTGCAAGAACTTGCATTTCAAACATTAAAAGATAAATTGTGGTATGCTCCTATTCTTGTTTTACTTGATTTTAATAAAACTTTTGAAATTGAATGTGATGCATCTAAGATTGGTATTAGTTCTATGTTAATGCAAAAAAAAAAATGTTTTATTACATTCTTTAGTGAAAAATTGCATGGAGCCAAACTTAAATATTCCATTTATGATAAGGAATTATATACTTTAGTTCATGCATTAGATGTGCGGCAACATTAATTGCTTCCTAAAGAATTTGTCATTCTATTGATCATGAGTCATTGAAGCATTTAAAGGGCAAGGGAAGTTAAATAAGAGGCATGATAACTGGGTGAAATTTGTGAAGACTTCTCCTTATGTGATTTGCTATAAATAGGGTAAGCAAAACATAGTTGCTGATGCTTGATCTAATAGACATGCTTTAATCATTACACTTACATCTAAGTTGTTAGGATTTGAGCAATTTACACAAATCTATGCAACTGATGTGGATTTTGCTAAATTGTTTGCTGCATGTGAACATAGTGTATTTAACAAGTTCTATAGGTATGAAGGCTTTCTGTTTTGTGGTAATAGGTTTTGTGTGTCAATTTGTTTTGCGTGTGAGTTATTAGTTAGAGAGTCACATAGTAGTGGTCTCATGGGACATTTTTGTGTGCATAAAACCTTGATGTTTTGAATGAGCATTTTTATTAGCTTGGTATGAGAAAAGATGTTGAAAGAATTTGTTCTAGGTGCATTGCATATAAATAGGCTAAATTTGAGTCAATGCCACATGGGCTTTATACTTTATTACCTATTCCTACTACACCTTGGATCAACATTTCCATGGATTTTGTGCTTGGTTTACCTAGAACTAGAAAATAATACAAGTAAAGGAGGATAAAATGATCATTTTAGCATCAAAGGGCAAAATGGAGATTTTACCATGCTTGAAGGACCAATCATAAGATCAAGGGCCAAATGACTAAAGAAAGGAGTTGCAAGCTTAACTAAAATCTTTGTTGAAGAAATGCAAGAACAATGGACTAAGCTTAAGTAGAGTAAAAGAATTAGTCCAAGAAATGAAGTAAAAGAGCCCAAGACATTTATGTTTGGCATGTGGGCTTTAAAAGTGGACTAACTTAGTGCATTTTTTATTGTTTTGTTGGGCTACAATTCATATGAGCCTAGTTTTTTTTTTAGCTAGGATAGGCCTTATTTGGTTGAATAATTAATTTTTATAATATTAGTTTAGAATTGGAAATTTAATTATGAGTCAAACAAATATGTCCCTTATTTTATTTCATATTTTGAAAAGAAAGTGCCTTCTTTGGCTTAGCTTTAATTTTTGTAATTTTTATTTCTTTGTTAACGGGTGTCATTCAAACTTGCACCTTGCTTTTTATTTCCTTATTGAAATGGGGGTTAGTGTAAGAGGCCTATAAATAGCCTTATTTTTGGCTCATAAAAATCACCATTGAATCAATTGAATAATCAAATAAAATTTTGCTTTAGAAAATTGATTGTGAGTGTGTACAAGTGAGAGAGATCATTTGTGACACCCCTTACCAGATCATTTGTGACACCCCTTACTAGATTCCTAAAGAAACCTGATAGGCGATGCACTGCCCACTAGGTCACCCTTCCTGAAATTGCTATAAACCCGCATTCATTTAATAGTTACATATTTTTCATTATCTGGACATATATAGCATACATCCTCTATCTTTCACCTAAACATCATTGTTCAAGATTTATATAACATAAAAATTCATTTGTCAGTCCATTATAGGTTTTATAGAAAGTTAGGCAGCACAATGGTTACTTGGGTGACATTCTAAAAATTTTGGCTTGTAAAAAAAACACTTCTAATAACCTCAATTAAATGTCCTGTCACCTTTTAGTTCTCAATCATCATTAACAAATCAACCACAAACAGTCAATCATCATGTAGGCCTTAGGCCCATAAACATCAAAATCAGATAGAAATTAAACCATTCAAGTCCACATGCCTATTTATATACATCACATGGTTAACTTAATATTATAGACACTAATAGCTCTTAAGCTTGTTGAACCCATAACCTATAGTATTTACATAGTGCCTACTAAAACCATTAAAATAGTACAAAATCTATTACCCGTCAGTGCCTCTGCTTCTACACTGCACAATGCTTGAGGCTAAATGCTACTTGCTATTACCTGTGCACCAAACATTAGTACGCTGAGTATAAAACTTAGTGGTGAATTTGATATATTAAAAATATTTCACATGCAGACACATAAATGCATTAACATGCTATGAATGTAGAAATGAAGTGCATAAAAGCCATTTCATAAAAATAACATAAATTTATTTGCTTTATTTCATAATTTAATTATTTACAATCATGCCATTATTGTATTTTCAACCTATATATTTATCCTATTATTTGGCATAAGTCTCAGTGTTTAATTTAATTTAATAGGCCCAACTAGGTAGACTACACTTCAAAACATTAGACCAAGAGGGAACTCAAAGTGTGCAATGGCCCTGCATTTCGGACCTCGAGCTCTGCACAAGCCCTAGTGCATTGGCCCATCCTGTGGACCCCAACTGCTACACTGGCCTGGTCTGAAAGTAGGGCCTAGATCTCCCTAGAACTAGACAAATATCTAATAGCTGCTATCCCTAGTTAATCAATCAACCCATCCAGTGGGCATCTAACTAATGGGCCATCCTTCCTTAATTCATGTCCATTTTATTACTAATCACCATGTTAAATTATTTATGATTGAACAATAGATAGTTATTAGTTATTTTTCATAATCAAATTTTAATCAAATAGTTATAGGTCATTTTATTCCTTATCGGATAGTTATAGGTCATATTTTTTAAGCCAGTTTTAGGTTAATTTCTTAGGTAATTCTAAGTCCAATTTAAGTCCATTCCATACCATTAATTTAGGTCTAATTATGTTTAAATCATACGTCATTTATAGGTTAAGTCTTAATTGGTTATTTTTATAAGATAGTTATTGGTCATTATTCATTTTTAGTGCACTATTATAAGTCCATGACTACTATTTCTTGGTCTCAAAAGTGGCCTAAATTTCCTTCAGGATCAAGTACAAAGGTGCTCAAAACTTATGTTATATTTCATGCCATTATAGGTTCCATTATAGGTCATTTTTACCATTTCCTTTTTAAACCATTTACAAGCCATTTCCTAGCCACATTGCCAACACACTTTCATTACATTTATTTGTCATACCTTAAGCCACATTCATACTTATGTTGATGCCTATTTCATGCCAATGCCATGTCACACATTCCATGCTCCTCATGCATGCCATTCCTACATAATATACATCATGCCATACTATACTTACCATACATAGCATACCATACCTACCTCTCGGCCAAAGCTTGTTTATGGCTATGCACATGCCTTTCCTCACAGTTTATCACACATACACATCATGTGCCATCATTCAAGCATACACACACATACACACATGACATACCATGCATACCATGCCATGACACATCACATATATGCCTTGGCCATGCCATAATCCCATACATACATGCACATTTTCATTAAGTTCACCACGTATTCATCTAATTCCATGCCTAACATACCATTACCCAACACTTACCCCATACATATATGCCGTACACCTAACTTACAAGCTAAGACACCCTATTACCCCTCTTGGCCATTCCTAATATCAACCATAACCATGCATCTTCTCACCAGGTACTCACATAAATCATTCATCTCCATACCACACATATCATTGGTCATCATATCCCTCACATATACATGACATAACACTACACACACACACACACACACACACACACACCACACACCTCTAGACCATAAGGAGGCCATGATATTCCACCTATTCCTTCCATCAAATCATCATACAAATCATTAAATTTACATACAATTAACCTCAAATTAAGCCTAAATCAGTAATTCATGTACATTGTACATCATACCCATGACTTCCATACACCATTCCCACACAATTCACACTAAAAATAGTCATGACATGCTTTAAATACATCAAATACACAAACCTATACTTGAATTGGAGTCTTGCCTACACTTTAGCAACTTTAATTTCCTTGTTGAACCTTATTTCTACTATGGCCTATATACACACATACCAAGCTTAAAAAAATCATGAAAAATCACACAAGGCTCAATTTGAAAATCTAAAAGCATTGGTAGGCTTAGAATGATGAAATCGCTTTCGAAGACAAATAAAAAGTGGAAAAGAACACTTACACATAAACTTGAATTTTGGCTACCCTTTTATGTATACTTAGGTTTCCTTGAATTTTCTTAACTCCTATGGTTGCTTATGGTGTCCACAAGCTTCATGGATGTAACGACCCGAAAATCCTGACTCTTATGAATAGTGCTTCCAAGGATGAATAGTATTTCTCAAAACCTGAGTCGCACTAAGCGTACTAATAGGGAGTATTAATTATGAGAGAATTTTAGGCAAAGTTTGAACCCAATCTGAAGTTGTTCGGATGGTTAAAAATGCTAATTAAGATTTTATGGTAGTGTCCTATGAATAGTGCTGTAAGTAAAGCTGAACCATAAAATAAATAAAAAGTTGCTTAAATAATTTAAAAATATTACAACCTGATACTCAAATATCCCAAATAGTCTAATGGATTTGGAATCAGAATTTTTTAAGTTTGGGAACTATTTTTACCTAATTTTTGGGAAATAAAATGTATTAATTTTTGGATTCTTGTAGTAATTTGGGCTTGAATTTTAGGGATAGAAATAAGGGAAAATCGACACTTTTAATGATTATAATGATTTTTTGAAAGAAGGAAAACTAAATATGGAAAAAGTATAAATAAGGAAAGAATTTGTTTCCTCCCATTCACACTATACACACACAAACTCCCTCTTCCACTTCAAGCAAAATTTGGTCCCCTCTCCCTCTCTATTCTTTGATTTCTTCTTCCATCCACAATGACACCCACATTGAAAAATTATACTCAAATTGAAGAGTGTCCTAAGATGAATCCATAGACACCAAAATCATTGAGAACGATAGAGAAAATTGGGATAAAAATCGAGAAGTTTCCCGAGGTGAATAGTAACCTCCTGACATTCGAGTATTACTTTTTTGCTAATTTTATTTTTCATGGGTTCTTAAGGTGTCATAGAGCTCATATATAGGCTCAAAATATTTTTCCAACTTTTATATTATTTTATATTAATTTTTAAAGTTTATGCCCTTTTAAATTCACAGGCAAAACATCGACCCGAGTCTCCTGAGGCAAGAAGAAGGCCTAAGCCAACTTCGAGTGTCCTATATGACTTTAAGTGGTATGTGCAATCACCTCAAATTATACAAAATTGCATGAAAAATATTATGTGTAATTATGTCCATATTAGTATTAAATGTAACTAAATGTATAAAATGCAATAAATGCTATAATTGAAAATTTATGATGAATGGGATGATAAATGCATGAAATGTGATGGTTGGGTGTGATTATAAGTGAGGGAATTATAAGAATGTTAGTGATTAGCTTAGGAATGTAATATGCGGGTTGGAATTGATTATGCCATGTTATGTGCCATGTGCCTAGTAATGCGTGCATATGGTTATGTATGCTTAAAAGATGTGCAATGAATGGGAATGTGACTCAAAATAAGATAAAGTGTGGCTTTACTGTGTAAAAAGGCCTTGTGTGTGTGCGCAGGAGACATTATGGCAATTTAAGCTTTAAAGTCGTATAATGCATATGTATGGCCTATAATTGATAAATTGTACCTATAATGGAATGAGTATACTTCATTTTAGTTGTAAAATGATGTAGAAGCTAAGTAGTTGGTCTTGTGGTCTATGAACCATTTAAGATTTATAGTGCACATGTAATGAGCATTTAGGCATATTATGATTAGTATGGGTGAAATTATGCATCTAGCTCATTTTAATCAAGATTTTGATCCCGTATGAGATTGGATGTTATATGAAATATGGGTGCATGCTAGAAGTAGCCGAATGCCTTATGTGAGCCTACCAATCAATTTAGGCATGTTTAGGTCGTGACATGTATACTGTGAATGAAATTGAGTTAAACACTAACTTGAGACTTGTATTATATATAAAATTGACCTTTTTGACACATTAAAGTGATTCGATGACATTACACCTAGGAAATGAGTCCTACAGGTGGTAATGGACATCAATAGGCCTAACTTGGCCAAGTGAGTTAAAAATAGGCTATGCAAAAAATGAGGCTAATGGTACATTTAAGTAAATTTAATGGTATGAAAAGTGAAATTGGTTAAAATGACATATAATAACAGGTTTAATGATGCTTATATAGTTAGACAACCTAGTTGGATAGGTTGACCGATCAATTAGGATTTTTAGCAGCTGCTAGCATACCATCAGGTATGAGACCTATAGGTCATTGATTTATATGCTGATGGGTGCGAGTGTATATAGGCCTAAGTTTATTTACACATCTAAGGATATGAGTGCCTATGGATTGAAGATTATATAACTAAGGGTGTGAGTGCCTATAGGCCTAAGTTTATTTATGCATCTGTAGATGTGAGTGCCTATGGGCCTAAGATTACGTGCTTAAGGGTGCGAGTGCCTACGAGCCTAAGTTTATTTATGCATCTACGGATGTGAGTGACTATGGGCCTAAGTGTTATGCATATATGAGTGTGAGTGCCTTTGAGTCTAAGTATACATACCTATAGGTGCGAGTGCCTTTGGGCCTAAGTTATCTAGTATCCAGTCTTGGTTGGTTGTCTTATTGATATAGGCATAAGTTAAACAAATCAAAATGACTTAAAAATGCATAATTTGGAATTAAATGTTAAATGACATTAATATGGGACAAACAGACATAGGTAGGCTGAATGAGTCAAAAATTGGACTTAAGGTGTCTAGATATGATCATTATCATTCAAATGGCTATAAATGGTGAATCTATGTTAATATAACCCAAAGTACCAATATAGATCATTATGTATGTGAAAATGAGGCCGAATGATGTGAAAATGAGTCTTTAAGTGAATAAGGGCTTTATAACTTGAAAACACAAGACATTACTCCTTGTAATGCATAATTATGGTATGGTCACTTACATGCTATTAAGATGATGATATGATATATGTTGTGCATTATAGCCTAGTAATGATTGTTATAAGATGTGTATGGGATATTTGGCATGTATGATATCTAAAGGTATAACTATTGCTTGAAAAATGCATGTTTGCAAATAAGTCACCGAAAATGCATGTTTGTGATTGTTAAAACTAATAATGACTTATGTTCTGTATATAAACTAATCTTTTTACTAGTTAAAGTGATTACACCACTAAGTGAAAGCTTAGTGTATTGCTTGTTTGCGATGCATAAGTAATAGGGCAGCAGATTAGAGCCAAATCTTTTGTATAACAAGAGACACGAAGATAATCCCTGTGTGGGTATTTTGACATTTTGTAATAGTAATAGTAATGTAAATGTTATAGGTTACTAGTTAGTGTGCTCTTGTGATCTCAAAGGGATTAGGTCTAATCTACATTTGTAATTGGTTTTTGTACTAAAATTATGTTTATTGCAACTACTTTCATTTTACTTGCATAAATGTGTGCTAAATTATGAAAGTGTATGTGAGAATGTTTACTATGAAGAGCCTGAGGCTTATTGTGATTTGTGTTGTGATTGGAGGGTTAGGAGGACCCATCGGAGTTAGAGATGAGTTTATTAGTTTTATAGAAGTGTTTTTAAGCAAGTAAAAAATTAGGAAAGTGTCCCGATACAACTAGATTTTTGACATGATGACCCCAATGTTTACCTCGAAATGCATGCCAAAGAGTTGTTAATGTTTTTATACATCTTTGAGTCAAGGAATATTTTCCAAAATAAAATTTTTTAATTTTTAGTGATTTTTGGATAACGAAATTGGATCTCATTTTGTGTGCATGCATCTCTTGTTCGGGTCGAGTGTGTGGATCGGGCAAAGGGCATCATAATCTGAGTTAACCTAAGCAAAGTTAAAGCAGTGTTAGAATGGAAACCTCCTAGGAATGTGATTGAGATCTAAAGTTTCCTAGGATTGGCTGGCTACTACAGGACATTTGTGAAGGGCTTCTTAATGATTGCAGCTCTATTGATAAGGCTGTTGTAGAAGGATGTGAGATTTGTATAGGATGACAAATGGCAAGCAAGCTTTGATAGACTAAAGGCAATGTTAATTGAAGCTCCTATTCTCTCTCAACCTAAATAGAGGAAAGACTTTGTGGCTTATAGTGATATATCCTATAATAGACTTGGATGTGTATTGATGTAGGAAGGTAAAGTGATTGCTTATGCTTTAAGATAGTTAAAGCCATATGAAAGGAATTACCCCTCACATGACCTGGAGCTAGCTGCAATTGAATTTTCATTGAAAGGGTGGAGGCACTATTTGTATGGTGAGAGGTGTTACATCTATACTGATCACAAAAGTTCAAAATACCTCCCCACATAGAAAGAATTCAATCTAAGGTAGCGACATTAGATAGAGTTGATATAGTATTACGACTATCTGATTAATTACCACCTGGGGAAAGCTAATGTGGTAGCAGATGCATTAAGTCGAAAGTTCATTGCTACCATGAAATCTATGAATGCAAGCATGGAATAGACAGAGAATGATGTAATCTTAGTCGTGCTATGGGTGAAACCTAATTTCAAATAAGTAAAAGAAGCACAGATGCGAGATGAACACCTAATATAGTTGATAAGTAGGGTCAAAGAGGGGAAGACCACTAACTTTGAGCTTAAAGATAATGGTTGTCTTTACCACTATAATAGATTATGTGTTCCTGAAGTAGCTGAACTGAGGATATAGATTTTAGGGGAAGCACATAAAGCTCTATATGCTATGCACCCAGGAAGTACAAAGATGTACCTTGATTTGAAGTCTCATTATTGGTGATCAGGAATGAAATGAGATATGGCAAAGTATGTAGCTGAATATTTGACCTGCCAATAAGTGAAAGGTAAACAACAAGTTCCCTCGAGATTGTTCCACTCGATAGCGATTCTAGAGTAGAAATAGAAAAAGTTACTATGAATTTTGTGATGGGTTTGCCAATGACCAAAAGTAAGGGTAATGCAATTTAGGTGATCGTGGATAGACTGACCAAAATAGCTCACTTTATTCCGATCAGAATGGATTATTCCTTGGATAAATTGGCACACTTGTACCTAGATGAAATTATGAGATTACATGGAGTTCCAATTGCCATTATCTCTGATCAAGATCCACATTTCACTTCTAGATTTTGGAAGAAGTTACAAGAAGTTTTGAGTACCCGCTTGACTTTTAGCATTACCTTCCATCCCCAGATAGATAGGCAATCAAAGCAAGTGATACAGGTACTAGAAGAATGCTACATAGTTGTGCTATTGAATTCAAAGGAAGCTAGGATTAATATCTATCCTTAGCAGAATTTGCTTATAACAATAGCTATTAGACTAGCTTAGGCATGGCTCTATATGAAGCACTGTATGGCAGAAGGTGCAGAACTACCCTCTGTTAGAGTATAGTAGGTGAAGGTAAACTTGTGGGACTTGATTTGGTCAAAGATAGTGAGGAAAAAGTTAAGGTTATAAGAGATAGATTAAAAGTTGCCATGGATTGATAGAAATCGTATACGGATGTGAAATGAAAATATATTGAATATGAGGTTAGCGAGAAGGTATTCTTAAAAGTATTACCATGGAAGAAGATACTCAGGTTTGTCATGAAAAGGAAGCTAACCCCAAATTCATTGGTCCATATGAGATTGTAAAATGTGTGGGACCAATGGCATATCGATTAGCCTTGCCACCAGAATTACAGCAAATCCATGATGTGTTCCATGTCTCGATGTTAAGGCAATATCGATCGGATCCTTCACATATCATAACTACAAAAGAGATTCAGGTGCAATCAGACTTCACCTATGCAGAACAACTAATATAGATCCTAGCTAGATAAATTAAACAATTGAGGAATAAAGCCATACTATTGGTAAAAGTGCTATAGAAGCATTATAAAATAGAAAAAGCTACCTAGGAAAGCAAAGAGCAGATGAAGGCTCAATATCCACAGCTACTCTCACCAGGTAATTTTGAGGATGAAATTCCTTAAGAGAGGAAGGTTTGAAATGCCTTATGAAACTCGGTTTCATGAATAGTACCTCCGAGGCATGAATAGTGTCTCCCAAGAAGTTAAGGCACTCTATGATAGCCAGAAAGGGAAATACTAGTCATAGAACTTTGACAAACTAGAAAATGATGAAAATGAAATAATTAAAACTTTTAGTAAAACTAATAAATCATTTTAGGCCAAGAACTAGTGAAAAATGAACTTAGTTGAGGTTGTGCCGGGACAGCTCCGAGATGTGCCCGAATGGACCTAAAACTACCATAACCTACAGCTCAAAATTTCCAATAAGTCTATCGGTGAAGGAATTTTGATATTCCGAGGTCATTTGATATTTATTCAAAATTTCTTAATCGCATGAGTGAATAGTAACCCTAGCTCCTAAGGGAGTTTTGACCTAAGATTTTACAGGGCCCTTAATGGACACTATCGAGAATTTTGGCACTAAAATTATGATTTTTGGAGGTCTTAAGAAATTATTTTGAATTTTTTAAGTTTAAAAGAAAATTGGATTAAAATAGACTGTTAGATCACTACATGGTGCGATCCGGGTTGTCCATCTCACTAATATAAAAGGCCTTTGCACATGTGGGGTGTCACATGTGCTAAAAGCCCTTTCTTCCTCCTCCTTCACCCTATGGCTGACGCCATTGATGCCTAACCATCCCTCTCCATTTTTTCTTTATTTCTCTCTCCTTGCACACCCAAACTCCATAATTTTTATAAGGTTCTTTGCCTCCATAGTCTTCTAAAGCTCTCCAAGTGACAAAAGTGAGAAAAAGAGGCTAGAAAGTGAGATATAAGCAAGGGGTGAATAGTGACATTTTTAGTGTAAGTATGTCACGCCCTGACTTTTAGTCCAGTTTACTCACACATAGAGTAAGAATTAAAAGAAATCATGAGGAACGAAATTGATGTATGGATTGAGTAGAGTTAGATGGTATGAATAACAGAGTAAAAATCAATCGAGGGACATAAGGGTCATTTTTCAATTTGTTGGGGTA
>CANXYI010354325.1:0-11583 GCA_948208565.1 Hura crepitans | reverse complement strand
AATACTGTTGATTGAATGACTATGATTTGGAGGACCAGAGGGTCCAATGGTGTATGTGGAGGTTATCTATTGTTTAGAAGTGATTTTCTTGCAGGTTTAGATTTGGGCTAGATAACAGGGCAGCCGTTATGCTGCCCGAATTTTAAGAAATGTCTAGTAGCGCCTAACGGCGATACTCCCGGATTACAGGCACACGGGTATAGGAGAGTAACACACCTTATCAGTTCAGGGAGAACGGGTAGGGGGTGTTACAATTCATCAATTAAAATATAACTAATTAAATAAATTTTATTATTAATATTTTTAAATTGCTCTTAAATTATAAAATAACTTTAAAATATTAAATATTATAAAAATTACTAAAAAAATTGTAAATCTAAAATAATACAAATAAAAAGATAAAAAAAATTACTAAAATTATGAATTTTCAACTCAACCCCTTTTTCTTCTAATTCGACCGATTTTTTTGTAAATCGATTTAATCCGATTTTTAACATTAAATCAAATTGAATCAATTCTCCGTTTACGATTAAATTAGTCCGACCGACTGGTCAAATGTAATTTTTAACAACAATGCATAAAACTCACTAAAATTAATTTCAAGGAAATGGAACACGAGGAGAAGATCATTGGTGGAACGTTTTCTAAAAGCGAGTACGGCAACCCCTCTAGCCAGGTTGCTTTGCCGATTTTTATTTTTTTTAATTCTAATAAAAATTTACCTATTTTTAACTCATTTAAATTCACTATTAAATTTCATTATTAATGTCACTAAATATTTTATTAATTAATTTATTTTTTAAATAATTTTTTTAATTCCATTTTATCTCAATAATATCATAAAAATTTCATATTAATGAAATTTTATACATTTTTAAAAATATATTTTGCCTTATAATAATTATAAGCAAACATAATTACCTTAATATTTGTAACTATATTGATGATTTTAATTTATTTAATAGTGCTTAGTTTTATAAATGAAAGCAAGTCGTATATTTTTTAGTGTTCAATCAGCTACGATCCTAATAAGATAGTATAGGTATTAATTTTATTATCTACATCAAGTTCGAGTATTGATCATTAAAAATTACTATCTGAACTCATTTATATAATTAAATAATTAATTTATAAGAAATATTCTTCTTAGAAATAACACAAAATTTATATTATTTGTAAAAAAATTATATAATTTGTATAAAATTAATACCCGAACACGACTTATTAAAGTCAAAGCAAAAATTGTGCGTAGGTGGTAAAATATAAATTATATAATATTTTCATAAATAATATTAATTTTCTATAATATTTGAAAGAATATTTTTTTAAAAATTAATTACTAAATTATATAAATGAGTTTGAATAACAGTACTTAGTGATTAGTACCCAAATTCTGATAAGGATAATAAAATTAATACCGAACATAACACCATTTCGATATTTTTATTTTATAAAAGAATAAAAAAAATATATAAAATTTCGATCAATTTGATTCTTTCGGTTTGGTTCCACTTAAATTTTGATTTGTTTAGTTTGATCCTTGTAAAGATTTCAGTTCTATTCGGTTCTAAAAAATTTTAAAATTCGATTTTTAATGATTTCAGTTTAATTCGATTCTAAATCAAATCGACCATTTGCATACCTCTACATAGAATCAAGTTAATTATATTTAATTATAATTATTATAAGGTAAAGCATATATTTGAAAATATATAAAATTTTATTAAATGTTAAATTTTTACAATCTCATAGAGATATAATGGACATTTAAAAATAAGAACTATATAAAAAATAAATTAATTAACAAAATATTTATTAGGACTCAAAATTCATAAACTTAAATTAAATATTATATGAAAAATAAGACGTAAAATGGATATAAAGGATTTATAAAGTAAAATGAAAATAGAGTGAGGATTGCACCCCTTTAAAACAATTGCTTAGCCCTTTTTTCATTATAATAAAAATTTGTTCATTTTAAACCCATACTTAAATTTCATTATTAGTGCCATCAAATATTTTATTAATTAATTTATTATTCATTAGTAGCAGTACCTAGTAATTAATACCCGAATCTGATATGGATAATAAAATTAATACTACAGATGACTTATTAAAGGTAGACTGGATTGAATAACCGAAACTACATTATTTGTTGTTGTTCCTAATAAGAAGCACCATTAATTCAAGATGATAGTTAATATTTTTAGGTGTCTAGTCTGCCTAATATCCTAATAAAATGTGTTTTTGTGTTGATCTTATTACTTGTATTAAGTTCAGGTATTGATCACTAGACATTGTATCTAAACCCTTTTATATAATTAAATAATTAATTTATATAAAATATACTTTAAAAAATTTTGTCACTCGTAGTATTCATGTAATTAATAAATTAATTAATGAACTCAATTAAGGGTGTTCAGGTGGAAAATCATCTTATGGGAATTGATTAATTTAATTTAAGCAGATTTCATTAGAGTAATTGAGGACCTTATAATTATTTTCGATTTTTTTATATACATAGTGGAACCAAGAAAGGATGAGGTGGATGAGTATTGATGACAGTTTGAGAATCATCTCCATCCGAATTAGGAAGAGAAGATAAGATTAACTCTCCAAATATATACTTCTACTTAGAATAGGATTCATATTCTTATTAGGAATATAATTCTTAAATAAATATTCTTAATTGAGAGTCCTTCGCTTACTTGAATAAGGATTATTACAAGCCTATAAATACTTGAGGTACGCCCCTATTTCACTCAATTTGAATTCTTTTGAGCTATTTTGAGAATTCTTTTCTGACTTAAGCATTGGAGTATCATCATAAGAGATCTCGATGTTACTTCTCTTATTCTTGCAGCTGTTCGACAAATGACAGAGATTCTCGAAGTCATCAATTGGTGTAGAAAGCGTGGACTCTAATCTCTATTTTTGCCTATCAATGAATCCTGATCAAGTAACATAGCTCGTGATAAGCATTTGAACCCTACTAGAGCATCAAATGCAGAAGCTAATAATGCAACTTCAAATATAGCACTTATAAACACAAATATAGCATTAATCATGGCAATCAATAATTTAGCGGCAACCACTCAAAAGCTATAGGAAGGAATGAATTTTCTACTTTAAAACTCTTAAGAGAAATAGAAAACAACTGAGCCTATCGATAAAGATTCTGATCGGGAAAAATCAATAATTAGTGAATCCGATGGAGAGTGGCATCATATGAAGGAAATAGAGACAAGAGTGGCGAGTAAATCTAAAAATCGAACAAACAAAGCTAATCATAAAAAGCAAAAGGCAAAAGAAAAAGCAGTGGCAGCGGTTAGATCTTTATTAACTAAAAAGCTTATTAACAAACCAATGCTGCTCAAGTTTTGCCTCCCACAACTTAATAAGTACGACGAAACCACTAATCCCAAAAATCATATAGCAAATTTTAGAAAAGTCATGTTATTGGAAACTTTGAAAGATTTAATGCTATGTAAAGTGTTTCCCACCACTCTAAGGGACATCCCCAATGACTGGTTCATCGATTTGGCCCTTGGTTCAGTAGCCTCATTTGAACAACTGGAGACTCTATTCATAAACAGATTCTATCACACAATCCTAGATAAAAAGACCACAACTGATCTTCAGGAAATAATACAAAAAGGTGAATCTCTCAAATCTTATATTGAGAGATTTAAAAAAGTTGTTATGCAGATAAAAAAACTTAAACTAGAAAATAGTAATAATGACTCTATACAGAAACACAAAGATGATGTCCTTGTTTAATTCATTACACAAAAATCCTTCCACAACATTCAAAGAGCTTATAGAGAGAGCCCAAAAGTATGTTAGGATGGATAAAACTATGCGTGTATTCCGACCAAGAGATAAAAGAAATAAGGAAGTCATTAGAAATAAGAACTCCTCTAGGGGACCTAGCAATAGCAAAACTCAATTTTTTACTCCTTTGAACAAAAGTAGAATTAATATGCTTATGTGGATCTAACAAAATGATAAAAATGTAAACTAGCCTAGAAAGATGAGCCAAAATTCAGTAAGAAGGAGAGATAAGAAAAATTATTGTCAATTCTATAAAGATCATGGGCACGAATAAAAAATTGCCGGCATTTGAATCAAGAAATAGAAAAATTGGTGAAATAAGGCACTCTAGCTCAGTTCATAAAAAATGACCAAGATAGAAAAAGGGAGTGAGAAGATAATAGAGAACAACAGTTAAACAAGAAGTAAAAGCTAGTTAGGGTAGTAAATGTAATCATCGAAAGACAACCTAAACACCCAAAATTATATAAGAAGAAGAGATTGCATAAAGAGGTGTTCGTAGTTGGTTTCGAGGAGTATCAAGTACTTGTTATTACCTTTTTAGAAAAAGATGGTCAGCATGTGACTTACCCTCACTTAGATGCGCTAGTAATAAAGGGAATAGTCAATAATTTTTTACTAAAAAGAATCTTAGTAGGTAGTGGAAGTGCTATGAATTTGTTGACTATAAAGGCATTTAAAGCTTTACAACTTAAGATAAATGACCTAAAAACTATCAACTCCCCATTAGTCAGACTTGCAGGACAGTCAACATAAGTAAAAGGATCAATCTTGCTAAATTTAGAGCTGGGAGATGAAGAAGTAACTAAAATAACTAGAGCCTGGTTCATGGTAGTAGACATGTCATTCACCTATAATGTAATAGTGGGAAGACCACTCCTGTCATAAATTGGCACTTGTACTTCCATTTAGCATCTCACAATGAAGATCCCAATAGGTAAAGGAATAACAATCCTCAGAAGTAACCAAAAGGCCACTCAAGAAGCTTATGCCAATAGCCTTAAAGATGCAAATCAATGTTAGCAATGGAAAGTGGTTTCAAAGTTCCAAATAGAGAAAAACAGGTAGAACGGATTAAAGAAATTCAAGAGATAGAGTTAGAGCAGGGAAAAAGTATTAGAATAGGCACATATATGATAAGTGAACTTCTAGACCCTATAATCAAGACAATAAAAAGCTAACGTAGCAACTTTTGCTTGGTGCTTATAAGATATAATAGGTGTTGACCTATCCATAATGATGCATGAGTTAAAAGTAGATCCAAAGGCAAAATCGTTGATCCAAAAAAAGAGCAACCATACTCTAGAAAAGAAAGAAGCTATAAAGCAAGAAACAAATGACCTCTTATAAGTGGATTTTATCAGAGAAATATATTTCCCAAAATGGATCTCAAATATGGTTCTGGCGAAGAAGTCTAATGGCAAGTGGAGAATGTGCCCAGATTTCACAAATCTTAATAAAGCTTACCTGAAGGATAGTTACACGCTATCGAACATAGATAAAATGGTTGATTTAACAGTTGGCTATTAAATGTTATTCTTTTTTAGATGCCTTTGTTGGATACCACCAGATTCTATTAAAAGAGGAAAACTAAGAAAAAATCTGATTCATCGTCGATCAAGGCTTGTATTGTTACAAGAAAATACCGTTCAGATTGAAAAACGCGATGGCCATGTATCAACGATTAGTTAATAAAGTCTTCTCAAAATAGATCGAGAAAAATATGGTGGTCTACATAGATAACATAATTATCAAAAGTAAAACTCTCGAAGATCATCCAAAAGATCTCCAAGAGGTATTTCAAATCCTCAATAAATATAATATTAAATTAAATCCTGACAAATGTGTTTTTGCAGTACACTCAGGAAAACTTTTGGGGTTCATAATCTCTAAGCGAGGAATAAAAGCTAATCTTGCTAAGATTTAAGCAATCATTGACATAGCCCCACCAAACAATCTCCATGAAGTGCAAAAGCTAAATGGCAGAATAATAGCATTGGCTCAGTTTATCTCTCACTCTGCTAAAAAGTGCTTACCATTCTACAATATCCTGAAAGGGGTAAAGAATTTAAATGGATGGAAGAATGCCAACAAGTTTTTGAAGAACTAAAAAATCTATTATTATCTCCCTCTCTACTCAATCACCCCCTAATCGGAGAAATATTATATATGTACTTATCAATTGCAGATTTGGCTATAGGCACTATTTTACTTTAGGAGAAGGAATAGAGCAATTCACTATTTATTATGTAAGCAAAGTTTTAAAAGGAGCTGAACAAAGATCCCCAAAAATTGAGAAGCTAGTTTATTGTTTAGTCATGACTATGCTAAAGCTAAGACATTATTTTTAAACACACACAGTAGTAGTACGAACTAATTTTCCTTTGAGAAAAATATTGCAAAAGTCGGAACCATCCAGGACATTAATATAATAGGCTTAAAAGATTAGATAATTTGATATTAAATACGAACTAAGAATGGCTATGAAAGCTCAAATTCTAGTAGACTTTATCATCGAAATGCAAACAGTGAACAAAAAAGAATCACTAACAAAGGAAAATGAGGCATGGAGGCTTTATGCAGATGGAGCATCAAGAAGTTCAGGATCTAATGCAAGTATCATCTTAGTAGGCCCTTAAAATATAATATTTAAATAGGCCATATGCCTCTCTTTCACCACATCTAATAATGTTGCCAAATAAGAAACACTGATAGCAGGGTTAACCATGCCTCTAATCATCAAAGTAGAAGAACTCCTCATCTTCAATGATTCTCAGTTAGTAGTGAAATAGTTGACAGGAGTTTTCAACATGAATGATCAAAACATCGGTAAAATACTATGCTAAAGCTAAGAAACTCTTTAAAAAATTGGATGAAGTAGGGACTGCATGGCATATAAACTAGATCAAAAGGGTGGAGAACCAATAAGTCGATTACCCGGCCAAGATTATAGCATCCAATGAACAAGTCAAAATAGAGTTGACTTTAATTCATCTGCAGATTTCCCCAAACATAGCAATGGCTAACATAGAGAATCTCAATGATTGGAAGAAACCTATTTTTTACTTCACAAATAAAAGAACACTGCCATTCAAACCAATAGAGGCAAAGAAGGTTATGAGATGATCTATAGAATTCACCATAGTGGATGACTCCCTTAATAAAAGTTCATATGTGCAGCCATGGTTAAAATGCATGAGTAAAGAAGAAGGTAGCTATATTTTTTGAGAAATTCACAAAAGAATATGTGGAGCCCATGAAGGAGCTTCCATGCTGGTGAGAAAGGCAATGCTCTAGGGATATTACTAGCCGACCATACAAAAAGATGCACAATAGTTAGTTTTAAGGTGCAAGTCATGCCAAAAGCATAGTAACATAATTCACATCCCTTCAGCTGAACAATAAGGCATAGAAAGCCTATTGCCCTTTTATCAATAGGGAATTGACATCCTTAGACCTTTCCCACCAACAAATCACTGAAAAAAGTTTGTGATCATAGCTATTGATCACTTCACAAAATGGGTCGAGGCAAAGGTAGTAGCTCAGATAACACCACAAAAATAATAAACTTTATTAAGAATAACATTACCTCTAGGTTCGAAATTCCTCACACCATAGTATCTGATAATGGTAAATAGTTTGACTACAAGGCATTTAGGGAATCCACTGATGGATTAAAAATAAAATTAAGATTTACCTCAGTTGCCCATCCTCAAACAAATGGAAAGATTGAAGTCACAAACCGAATAATCCTAACATGATTAAAGAAGAGATTAGTAGAAACTAAGTGAGGGCAATAGGCTGAGAAACTCAATAATGTACTATGTTCCTACTGAACCACCCCACGAGTTGCCACTGGAGAAATGCCATTTTCTTTAACATATGGTTCAGAAGCAATACTACTAGTGCTTATTAGGCTCCCAAACTTAATAATCGAGAATGAACAAAGCAATGAAGCTATGCTAAGGCATAACCTAGATCTACTAGATTCCAAAAGAGAATAAGTAAACATCCGAGCTACGGCTTATAGGCAAAAGAATCACCAAGTACTTCAATCAAAAAGTAAAAGCCTGAGAATTAAACAAAGGGGATTTGGTACTTAAAAAAGTAACCAAGGCTGCAACTTTTGCGAGAATAGGCAAACTAAAGCATAATTAGGAAGGACCATTTGAAATAGCTGAAGTATTAGGCCCAAGGACATATAAGCTCAAAAGGAACAAATACCTTCTCCTAAGAACTTAGAATGTAAATAGCTTAAGAAAATACTTCCAATAAGTTCTTATACAAAGTCCTCTAAGACTATCTCCTTATAATCAAGTTTATCATAAATAAAGGCCTAGGAGCTAGTATTTTCTTTTTCTCCAAATATATGCGCGTATACACTGATATTAGCAAAATGTTTGATTAGTAACTCAAATAGTCCATGGTTAATTGGGATCACTGACCTAAAATAAGCAAAATTCATTTTTTACACAAAAAGTTATTCCCCAAAATTGGTCAGTTGGGGTCACTAAGCTAAAATAAGTAAAATTCATTTTTTGCATAAACAATTATTCCCAAAAATTGGTTAGTTAGGATCACTAACCCAAAAATAAGCAAAATTCATTTGTGCATATAAAGTTATTCTCCAAAATTGGTCGGTTAAGATCACTGGCCCAAAATAAGCAAAATTAATTTTTTGCATAGAAAATTATTCTCCAAAATCGGTCGATGACCTAAAAAAGGGATTTTACCTCTATATATAATGCTCAACAAGAAAAATAAAAGCCATATAAAGCTAAAGGCATTAACGAGCAAAACACTTGAGTGGAAGAAAAATAGTATATATATAAAAAATATGTATATACAAAAGCAAAAAAAAAAAGAAAGAGAAAGAGAAAAAGAAAATTTATACAAAATCAAGGATTTTTCTTATAATTATTCATTTGTTGCTCCCTTTTCAGGTTCAGCATGTTCAGCTCTAGTGATAGGCTCAAAGATATTGCTTAAAGTCCCCACAGGATCCACAGGTTCGAGAGGAGGCATAATGGATGAAGGCTGAAGGTTGACAGTAGCAACAGAGGTCAATGGCCCACTAATGACCTCTTGAACCAACTGAGACTTAGCGATTAAGGTATTTAGGTAAATATCATAAATATGGTTAAAGTCTAGATCCAAATATTGTGCACTGAGATTGATAACTATCCTTAACTAAAGATTATCTAACTAATCTACTTGAGAATCTAGGTAATAATTCTCAGTCTCAGTTAATTAAAAAGATAATTCATTTTTCTCTCTCCAGAACAGTGGCTTAGGCACTCTCTGTAACTAGTGCATGCTCAACATCTTATTGACCCTTCTTCAACACTGATCATTTTGAACTTATGAGCTCATTTTGAGCCTGAGCCTCTTTATACTACTCAACCAAGATAGCATAATACTTGTTCGGATCTTCAAAATCAACCTCTAAGTGCTGAGCATTCTCTAGAGCCTTCTGATACTCGGGGTCCATGGATCGAGCTTGAGCCTAGGCCGCAATAAAATGCGCAGAAGCCTAAATATAGGAAAGGAGAAAAGAAGTAAAATCAACAAAACAAGACAATAATAAAAAAGAGATAATATATATATATACACACACACACACACACTCACATATACATATATATAAAGGCATACATAAGAAAGAGCAATAAACTCCTGCTAACCTAAATCATCCCAAGAAGCTTGAGAAAGCTCTTTTGCATCTCGACCCACAACACTTAAAAGGGCTAGTGAGTGAGCAATTTTCAAATTTGAACATGAAGCTTCACCTTTAAGCTTACTACTCCAGAATATGTGTAGATCAAGACATCTAGTAGGAAAAGTAGTAAGCTCCGAAACCTTGCCTTTGTTGACACCTCAAAGTCATTTCTTAGAAAGTTCGGCGGCACTTTTTTCAATAAGAGGAGGTAAGCTCTAAAGACCACCAATAGGTGGTTGAGGAAATAGTGGCTAGATAGGAGTAGGATGAGCCCTAGCCAGTGGTAAAAGTGGTAGGGGAATATGGGAGCTAGCACCTCTCTAATGCTTGTGAAGTCAATTGATGGGATTCGGATGGAAACAAGGAGCCATACTTGCATAAAATCAAAAAATAAGCAATTCCTTAAAGAAACAAAGTGTGTGTGTGTATGTATGTATGTGTGTATGTGTGTGTGTGTGTGTGTGTGTGTGTGTGTGTGTGTGTGTGTGTGTGTATATAAAGAAAAATACTTATAGAAATTATACCCTGGGGGGAATGCTTAGAACCTCCTCACCCCGAGTTGACCCAACAAAAATTATAAGAGCAAGCTACTCCACTACCATTAGTTGATCATCCATTATTATCCTCTCAGGCTTAGGGTAACCCTCAATGTTTAGGTTCAAATTCAGATTTTCTAGGATATCCTCAAGAGCTAAAAATGGATTAAGGGGAGGAAAATCACCTATTTCGTTTATCACCCCCAATGCTAATTTATAAGTTTATTTGCATCAATAACCTCAGTCCAATTCTCTATAAATTTTATACACTTTTTGTCCTTCAAAGAAAAATCTCCTAGTTTGGGTAAATGGTGTTTTTGGAAATACCAAGGGTAAAAAAAGGGCAAAAGCTACCTATCTTGATGTCGAACCACAAAGAAAAAGTCTTTCCACTCTTTCATGGATTGAGGGTCACCAATAGAAAGTAACCCTTTGGCTTATAGATAGGGATGATCTTGGGAACAGACAGTATGAATAAATTTATAAAATCTTTTCAAAATCCTACTATTAAGGCATACTCGATAAAGCCTAGTAAAAATGTAAAGGCCATTTATTATTCTCTAGGTGTTATGTGCTAATTGACAAGCAAAAATATGAAAATTCCTTACTATTGACTCCTAAAAAGGAGTCAAATGTACCCTCACCCCCACTTGAAGATCTTTAACATAGAGAAATGCTCTTTGAGGACCCAAAAAAAGTGCTTATCCTATCCTCATCACTTGGTACTTTTAATATATAAGTATTAAGGATGTGAAATGTACCTCATACCCATCCCAGATAGTTAGGGGTCACCATTAATTGAATCCAAGACACTTTGGGGTTCACTTAATGATGTCATATGAGAGGAATTTCTTCTTCTTCCTTTTTCTTACTAGGAACATTCCCTTAACCTTTCGACAGAACAATAACACCAGTTTAGGGTGATCAAAATCATCACCCCCATTAGGGATTTCTATGACTAGACCTAAGGGTTGGGATAGAATCTTAGATTTATCAAAATATGCCATTACTTACAGGTTCAAAGAAAATACACAAAAGTTTAAAAGAAACCTAGAAATGGCAAACTCTAGTAACACTCATAACGTTGCACAAATGGACAACAACAAAAAAAAAAATAAAAATAAGGATGTAAGAAAAAAAATATTCTCTTACCAGTAAAAGTGTTGTTAACTGTAGGAAAGGAAAAATGATCACCAATAGGCAAGCAATAAGGTTTACTAAGAAAAGAGAAAAATGGAAAATAGTCAAAGAATTGTAAGGATGAGGAAAAGGCAATTTATAAGCCTTGAAGTAAAAACCTCCCGCCCAAAAACCACATTAAATATGAATAGGAAGAGACATGGCTATCCTCCATTCAGAATACACCATGCACGCCGCTTTCTTTACAAATGCTATACAAAAAATAAAGTGATGTGACAGATAAAACGACATGGCTATGAAGCACCAGCTTTAAAAAAAAGGATAATCGCCAAAAAATTATGTCAAGCAATTTCC